>NBIV01000124.1:0-193374 GCA_003194525.1 Gracilariopsis chorda
GAAACTCATATTCCAAAAACTTAGTCCGCTCGGGAGACGTCACGGAGCTGTGTAAAAAGTTTTTCCGTGACAGTGTCCACGCACTTCTTGTCAAAGTTTTGGCGAAAAAGTAGCAAAGTAGACACACTTTCTGCAACCCCAATGACTGTATTCATTAAAAAGGGTACTGAAACGAAAGCTGCATTGCTTGCAATGCAAACCAACAGGCATCACATGAAGCCGCCGACGTGAAGTAAAAACCTACTCAAAAACTGCAAATATTTGCCAGTTTTTTGCTTTAGTGTACAAACTCAAATAATTTGTAGTCATGTACTTCCCAAATTTTTATTTCTCTGCTTTGCAAGACGGAGTCCGGGCATGAGGGTTTTCGCTGACTGCTGTTGCCAGTTGATCCGAGCACCTTGCGTGTGGGGCACTTTGCCGAGCAGAGTCTGCTCTGTCAAAGGATTTTGAAGCGCCTGCGACAGCGGCCTGAGGCTGCCGCGTGTCTCATACGCTCTGCAACATATCCATACGCTGTGTGTCAGCTTCTGTTATCTACGCCTTCGCTTGTATCCTCATACTTCACCAAACTCACGGCTTCCGGTCCATGACGCCGGACGTGCCCTTGCCACTACTGTGCCGCAGGCAGCAGCATCACAGGAGTCATCGCCGTCGCCCATATGGCTTCTCTTCCCGTCAGCACCAATATGTCCCTTGCGGCCTTTGAAAGCGCGCTTTTCACAGGAGATATTGACACGCTTCATATCATTCCACCCCACGCTGCCCTTGTGGTCGCTGGTCATTATGATCTGTTTCTGTCTTGAATCACGATTGAATAATGTGACGACGTGTATGAAGATTTGTCTTTTGTAATCACCGCCGAGTGTATTCAGAGCGCAGCTCAGCTAAACATGATCAGTGATAGTTTGAAACGCGCGTTGATTGATGGCGCGAATGGAGCTGTTCACTCCGTGATTGCCGCGTATTTGGTGGGCGTGGCTTTGCTTCAGGGCATTTGTGCGAGAGACTTGGGCGAAAACTATTTCTAGGACCTCGTGCGCTGCACAGATTAAGAGTGCTTCTTTCTTTTTTGTTGTAGATGGAGAAGAGGTTGCTATTCCGGCAAAGTGTCTTAATTGGCAACGTGCTGCCCGCTTCATATTAGTTGGGCATGTTCAGCAATTTGTTGCATGTGTGCTTTCTCTTGCACCATGGTGGGCTGCTAGGGTTCTTCTTGCTCCCCAATCCATTCTTGCAAACCCGACGCCCACTACGCAATACACCCTGTTTCGAATGTATTGTAGATTTATCGGAAAGCACGTTGCAGATATTTGTTACCGTTCCGAACAACCCATTGAAGACACCAATCGCCACCACCAGATCGCTCAAGAAGAGGACGATGAAGCAGACGATTTTGATCTGTTACCAGCACCAGTCGCTGAAGGAAATGATACCATTGCTGATTAGGATGATGAATTTCGACAAGTGCTAAGTAAAGATAAAGCGCACGATAGACAGCTAGCGGCTCTTACATACATTGAGCTGGCACATGTGCAGAAGTTGTTTTATGACAGAGATGGTGCGCTTGGAAGCCCCAAAAATGCTGGCAGACTTTACCATGTAACATTTCGGCTCACTGGAGGGATGGGCGTTCGTACCAAGCATCAAAGCAAACCTTCAGCTCAGCTCATCTCGAGAGCCTTTGTCTTGAATGACCATTCGGATTCGTTTGTGGGTGGTATGAAGAAAAGTGCATTTTGCGTAAAGTTCCCTGGGAATGTAGAAAGATCGGATAATAGTGCCAATGGCTAAGCTATCTGGTCCATTACTACTGCGCTTCCACTCCCCAAATATATTGAAGTTTGCAATGAAGACGTTCTTGGTTTTGTGAAACTGACGAGCAGCGACGAGATTCTGAGTCAGGCCTTCAGTGAGAAAATTGAGATTGATGATAATGATGAAGAGTTAGCGAATCCCGAAACTATTGGAGCTGAAATGAGAAGCCTCACTCCCTTGCCACAGGCTTTAGCGCTTTGTCATGAAATTGGTAACTGAGCTAGAAACGCCTCACACGTTTTGAAGAAGGAGGAGATGTCGCCATTTGCCAGCTTGTTTATAGAAGGAGCAATAAGTCCGTACGGAACAAGCAGCGTACTGCAACTAAGAGCACTGATGCTTCGCGTCGGGCTTGAAGGGGAACGTGGACGCTTTCTAGAGAGGTGCATGCATCAGATGGAAGAGAATGGACGGTTTTCTGACGATCCTCTTGAATCACTAGACAAGGACCTTAGGTGTTCTGCCGCAGCAGAATGAAATATGTTCGTATATCGCACGTCTTTGCATCACGGAGGGAAGTGAAGAACGAACTGGCAATTTCAATCTGCAGGAATGGTTTAGTTAGATCAGCCATGGAGATCTTTGAAGAGCTAGAGTTTTTGGGATGAAGTAGTAGATTGCCATCGCTTGATTGGCAATCTCGGAGCCGCCGAGGACCTCGTGCGTAAAAGAACTAGATAGACTTGACAAAGCAGTGCTTGACGAGGGAATTTCTGACGATGCCACTTTTGATCAGTCCATTCAGAAAAGGGGCTTTATACCAGAGCAGTTCAAAGTAGGGCTGCTAGAAGACCACTTCTGATCTGCGTAATTGGAAATGTAACAAGACCTCAAGAGCACTTTGAAAATTGCTTGGGAAGAGAATTGCCATCGTTATGCTCGAGCCAAGCGTGCTTTGGGAATAATGTGTATTGATTCTGAGCAATTTGGAAGCGGCGATGGGGCATTATAAACAGCGCCTGAATCATTTCCCTCTTTCTAGAGGCGTGGTTCGTTTACGGATGCGCTTGCAATACAAACAGGAGACATACAGAACTGGCGCCCATGCGTTCACGCGAGTTATTCAAAAACACCTGAAAACGGAGAAGCTTGGAACAACTTGGCCAAAGTTCTGCATGATCTGGGAAAGATGAAGGGAGCTCTAAAATCTCTCATCGAAGCAGGTAGACTCATGAGAGATTCTAGCGGGTGTGGAATAACGTTTGCTCCTCTCTACAGAACTACAAGCATGTCCCGAAATTCTCAGAGCTTTGAACAGACTTCTGGATATCCGAGGGAAAAAAGGTGTGTCGACGTCGTCCATAGGGGTAGTTGTAACTGTTAACGACGCAGCACAGAACAAGAGGCTTTGATGCATGAGTAGATGCGGAATCATGGGCAATAAGTCTATGGGATGGAGAACCTTCCAAGAGTAGTCTTGACTCGAGCGGGCGCCCTCGTATAGAGTATCTGTGTCGGTGTTGGCGATCGCCCCTCGTCAGTTTCAGTTCAGTCCGCGAATCTCCGGCGAAAGTTTGTGTATGAAACGGAGAAGGGCCTAAGTTTTTTGTAATGGATTTGGGAAGTGGTGGGTCGTGAAGGCTTCTTGTCATTTGGATGGTGGCTCTGAAGCTCGTGAACTGAAGTGCAACCCCCTCAGGGAGGGATTCTTGGTACTTGAATGCTTTCCGATATTATTGGTTGTGTAGTGTGTATATGAACTACGCCCCACAATGGGGATATGGACACGTGGCACACCGTTTTGGGTCAATTGGCGGTTGGCCACAGTAGTGGACGTTTGCCACGAAATGTGGAGTATTTTTAGTTGATTTTTACTTATTATTTTCACACCCATTTCTGGGAAAGGTAGTACTTAGTGCGACGGCGCACTGCCGTCGCACCAGCAAACCTTCCCCAACAAGGACCGCAACCTGGGTAATTGGCTCTAGTTGTTACTGCTTGCGCGCGTGCTCTACTCCTCCTTGGAGGGAAACGCCGTGAACCACATCTAAAGGGACCCATCACTGGGGGTCATATTATTCCAATTGCATTGGTGTTTCGCCCTGTGTAGGGATATTGTTACGCGGCATCGCCGTTCGCCCCCGTCGCTCTCGCCACTCACTTCGTCCTCTCTTCCTCCTCTTCGCCTTTCCTTTTCCCCCTTTCTAGGGTAGCACCTCCCGCTATCCGCGGCCCTCGTGTGCGCATCCGCTCACACACCCGCACTTACGTGAAAACCTACCTCTGGCGAGGACGCATTTACCGCTTTCGCGGATACCGATTCTTTTCCTAAACCCTCTTGCGCTATTCGCGAAGGGTGGCCTCGGTCTTACAAAACCGGCTCCGCCGTGCCACCCCTAGAGGGGCTCTACCCAACTGGGTTCGCCTTCAAGGAGGAAATATCCCGAACGTCTTTCGGTGTTTCTCCCCTTTGGAGCGTTGCACCACAAAGTGGTCTCCCGACCTAGAATTGGTTTTTGTTTTCCCTCTTACGAGGTTTGTTTTCATTTACCAGAATTTCCGTGATCGTTTCCCGTCTTAACGGTATTTTCTCATGTCGAGAAATCCCTCGGATGCGGAGCCAGTGGTTACGGGTAGTCACTCCCGCGACAACGCGGACACATCCGAAGTTCGGTTCGTACCTCGTATACCTATACAGAAAAGTTTCAGCCGTGCTGGCGCCGCTTCATTGCGATCCGGCTATTGCCGCACTGCCCCAAGCACCCAGCCTGCTCCCGCTGTCGCGGATTCAAGCCCCCGTGGAACGGGCGATAACACCCCTCAGGGGACTTCCCTGGAATCCCAAATCTGCGCTCTGTGGACTGCCCATGACACCCTTGTAGGGGAACTAAAATTCCTCCAAGAGGTGGTCTTGGCAACCCCCGTAAAGGGGGTTGCCGAGGAACTCCGTATTTCACGGTCTGACGTCAACTCCGTGTTGGAGAGTTTGGGACAACCCACCACCTTCATCGAAGGAGTTGAAGCCCGATTTGATCGGATTGGTGCCCCCCTGGAGACACTGGAGCAGCTCGTCCTCATGAAAAAACCATCCCCGGATGATCCAGTAAACGAGGCATCGCACAACGACCAGCTTGCTGGGAAGAAGAAACGCCGTCATCGACGGAAACACCACCGAAAATATTCGGACTCCGATTCTTCGACATCGTCGGACTCATCCCGAAACCATTCGGTTAGCTCGAGCTCCTCGGAATCCGACTCGGAGGACGAGAAGCGAGGCTACTCCTCCCACTCGTAGCGGTCATCGGCCACTGAAGGTGTGGTCCGAACCCGCCAGAAGGGGAGAAAACGCCCCGGTCTCCGGGAATTGAAACCGACAAACCCGGATTACCGGAAGCTTTTATCATACCGGTACTACCGGCTCGAAGATTCGTCACTTGGACGTACGCCCCGTGGTACGGGAAATGTGCGAGAATGCATTAAGCGAATGCAGCTCTCGCTCCGCAACCAGTATTTTACTGGAGAGGACCCAGTCCTAGTACTGGATTTCCTATCCCGCTTTGTAGCGGAGGCCCATATCCTCGGTATGAATGAGGGACAAGCCTATTTGGCTTTACCGTATTTCTTACGGGGAGTGGCGGAGGACCAATACACCTCTGTCAGAGGATCTTCTCGCGCCTCCGAGGGAGGATTTACTTGCTGGCCGGAGGCTGTGCAGTATCTTCTGCGCTTCTACGCCACCAACACCGCTATTCAGCAGGCTATCCTCGCTTTGCGAGATACACGCCAGCGTGCTGGAGAGACCGAGACCGATTAATCGTTGCGCCTTAACAAGGCTTTCCACAGATGTGGTAACGTGTACCCCGCTGAGGAGCGCAGTACCATGTTCATCGATGGTCTTGACCCTGCAATCCGGAGCTTAGTTACCCGTTATCGGGAGGAAAAGCGGAGGATCACCTATCTCGAGCTGGTCCAACACGCTCGAGCGGAAGGGGATGCACTTCGTGCAAGAACTCCGAACAATCGGTCTAAATCCGCCAAGGCGTTGATGATAGAGAGTGACTCCTGATCGCTCCCACTCACTGCGGTTGGGAACCCTAGAAAGGGATTTGATACCGTGCATTTAGTGCAGGGGGATGGTGTGTCGATTCAAACCACCGATTTACCGTCAACGACGTTGATGACCCGTGATACGGGAACAGAAGATCCCGTTCTATACGGTGGTAACGGTCGGGTCCGACCCCAACGACTCCCGTTTTCAAACGGTCAATCCCGTTATCAACGGCCTGGATAGACTGACACCCGCCCTACGGTTCGCTCCTCCGATACTCGGAATAATAATCCGCTTGTCGCGGTGCTGGCTCTCATTTGCCACCTTTGTTATGCCCATGGCCATACCTCGCCTCAGTGTATCTGCTCACTGAAGGATAGGGCCAAGGTGGTGGCAAACTACGAGGCCCTCACTCCAGAGGAGAAACGTTCCGTCCCGACGGCTTCCTACGTCCGTGCTAAAACGGACTTTTCCCATGCCCTACCACAGACCCCGCGTGCGCGGCAAGCTTCATACACCCCGATTCGGGAGATCGCGCAACCATCCGTTGCAACCCCCACTTATGCGGATAGAAACCCCCGTAAACGTGATGAAGCACTCGTTGTCGAGGAAACAAACCCACCGCCGAAGGCGGAAAACTAACTGATGGAGTCTCCCCTTTGGGAGAGGCATCCTCGAACCAGAGGCTGTTGGCGCCCGAGGCGTCCCCACCTCGCTCCCTATTGAAAGTCTTCTAGAGGAAAGACACCGCTGACGCAGACTCTGCGCACGTCGGTGTGTTGCGTCGCCCATGGATACGGAGTAAAAATCCCTGGATTCCCGGTAGAGTCTTGGTCTTGGCCAATCGCAATTATAAGGTCTATGCTGACGTTGGCCTTGATCCCCAGTTTATGGTGAGGTTTCTCACCGTCCTGGATGCAGGTGTAGGTCCCAACTTTGTTGTGGAATCATTGTTACCCCCGCTTGTGCGGTCTCGTATCTGCTCTCACGCGGTCCCAGAAATTTCGGATGCGAAAAACAATCCGTTAAAAACGTGGGGCACAGTAAACGCGTCGTGAGACTTGGTACCTCCGTGGTGAAGTTGGACTTCATCGTTTGCCGTTCATTGGCAGCACCAGGCATACTGGGATGTGATTAATGCGACAGATTTTTCGACGCAATCAGGCCCCGCCTCAGGCGTGTAGAACTTGACGATGGATCGCAGGTTCCGATTGTTCGCCGCTCGCTAAAGCGGTCCTCTCGGAAACAAGTCCCGCTCCCTGCTGCGCAGGAACCACCGCCCACGTCCCGCGAGTCCACCAATCTCCGCGTCGCTGCCTCGGTTTCTATACCGCATGAGTCCCAGGTCTGGGTGCAGGTAAATTCCCGTCAACACGGTCTTCGGGTTATACAACCCCTCGCCTCTTTGTACGAGAAATCCCAGCTGGCGCTGGCTAATGGAATTGTCTTCATTTCCCCGGATGTTCCTTTCCGGATATTGGTTGCCAACCTTGGCAAAAAACCCCCAGTATATCGTAAAACACCAAATAATTGGGAGTGTAACCCCCCACCTATGGGAATGCTGCCAACCAAGATGAGAGCCACCGATGTACTCGGAGTTACCACCTGTTCTGAGGAATTTGCCCCGCCGTCCGAAGACTTCAAGTCTGAGGAGGGGGAGGAAACGGCTACTTCAGCGTCGAACACACCGAGTAACTCGGAATTGCGAACCACACCTGTTCCACAGGACAATGCTCCATCGAGCAACGACCGGATTGATCCGAAAAAGGCACTTGAAGCGCTGGACTTCAGCCACGTGCCGGAGTCGCACCGCGACAAACTCCGTACAATGTTACGGGAATTAACCACAATGTGGGATGGCTTGCTTGGCGAGATTAATCCAACAGAACACCGGATCGATTTATTCCCCGGTGCGCGACCGGTTGCACAACCCCCTTACAAGGCAGGTCCGAAAGCTCGGGAAGAGGAGCAGTCCCAAGTAGACAAGATGCTCCGTGCAGGTGTGATTGAGCCCACTCAATCACCCTGGGCATCCCCAGTTGTACTGGCTTTGAAGGCCGACGGGACCTGGAGGTTCTGTGTCGACTACCGCCGGCTCAATGTCATGAATGTTAGGGACACGTACCCTATCCCTCGTATAGACGAGTGTATTGACTCCCTCGGAGACGCCACCCTTTTCACGGCTCTCGATGCCAATTGGGGATATTGGCAAGTACCTGTCAGAAAGGAGGATCGTGACAAAACCGCATTCACCTGCCACGCAGGAACGTACCGCTTCAAGTGGATGCCATTTGGGTTAACCAACACCCCTGCCACCTTTCAGCGTGCAGTAGATATTCTACCCAACCGCTTTAAGTGGCGGAGTTGTCTGGTCTACCTTAATGATATTATCATCTTCTCCAACTCGTTGAACGACCTTCTCACTTACGTCCGAGACGTGCTGACCGTACTCCGCGATGCGGGAATTACCCTCAAGTTGAGGAAATGCGAGTTTTTCACAGATACTGTGAAGTATCTCGGTCACATTATCCGTCCTGGACGGTTAGCGATCGAGACAGCTCGAGTCAAATCCCTCGTTGAGGCGAAAGAGCCCCGTACTCAAACGGAACTGCGCTCTTTTCTGGGGCTGGTGAACGTCTATCGACGGTTTACCCCGTAATTTTCGGATACCGCGGCGCCCCTGAACGCGTTGTTGCGAAAGGGGAACCCCCCAAAACTGGGAACATTTACATCCGAGCAATCGGAAGCCTTTAACTCCTTGAGGGAGGCTGTCACATCAGCACCAATCCTACATCTCCCAAAACTTGGGTTGCCATACTCCGTAGATACGGACTCGAGCGACTACCAGGTCGGGTGTGCTCTTTTACAAACCACCCCCGAGGGGGAAGGACACCCAATTGGTTATTGGTCGCGCTCACTCAATGTTCATGAGCGGAACTACTCCGTATCGGAAAACGTGTGCCTCGCCGTCGTATGGGCGATGACCACTCTGCACCCCTACCTTATGGGAGTTAACTTCACCGTGTACACGGACCATTCCTCACTGAGGTGGTTAATGAATATCTCCGACCCGTCGGGATGCCTCATGTGCTGGAGACTCCGCCTCGCGGAATATGACTTCCAAGTCGTTTATAAGAAAGGCGCGCAGAGCACCCAACCCGACGCTCTGTCGCGGCTACCCACAAGTGGGGAAGCACTCCCAGCGGACAATGACGAAGTCCCATGTTTCATGGCGATAGACCCGGATGATCGGGAATGTGCCCTTGATCCGGAATGTGCCCTTGACGCTTGGCCATAAAACTGGGACGAGGATGCTGACTTTGACGAACTACTCGCATCGCGAGATGAATTTGGGAACCCGTTACAGGGGAACTTTGTACCGGTATCACCGGAAGAAATGATCCGAGAACAATTCGGCGACCCATTCTGTGCGAGGGTTCGTGCCCGTATCAACGGCGGTGAAGATCTCCCTTTCGGGGTAAACGACAAAGACTACCTCGTAAGGAAGGTCGAAGCCCGCCCACAGATTGTAGTACCACATTCCCTGCAGTCGCGGGTGTTACATCTATCACACTACGCCCCCATTGGAGGTCACCCAGGTGGGAAGAAACTCTACCTAACCCTGCGAAGGGATTTCTATTGGCCCGCCATGGCGGTGTATTTCTACGCAACTGTGCGGTTTTGTAGCGAATGCGCGAAGAATCGCGTGAAACTCCGCAAAAATGCGAAGAAGATGAAACTCTTCCCCGCAAGGGCGCCGCTCGAGTTTATCGCGATCGATATTATCGGTCCACTACTCACCACGAAACGGGGAAACAAGTTTCTACTTGTCATTATCGACCGCTTTTCTAAGCTGGTACGGACTGTCCCTCTTCGGAGGATAACCGCTCTCACGGTGGCCCAGGCTCTGGTGACGCACTGGATTTTCGTCTACGGTCCCCCTGTGGAGGTGCTCTCCGACAACGGGAAGCAGTTCGTGACCAAGTTCTTCCAGGATGTTTGTCGCATCCTGGATGTCAAGAACGTGTTCACGACTACCTACCACCCCAAGTGTAATGGGCAAGTTGAACGGTTTAACCGGACGTTACTCGCGGCGTTACGTTCCTACGTCGCAGACCACCCAAAGAACTGAGACATGTACGCTGATGCGTTAACCTACGCGTACAACACGCAGGTAAACCGGACTACCGGAGTTTCGCCATTTGAGTTGGTTCTATCCAGAACACCCCCGCCTGTGGCGCTGGAATCCCAAGCTACCTTGGACAAATTCCCATCAGTGGGTATCTACCGGCAGCAATGAGAGCAATGGATTTCCAAGCTGGTCCCCGCTGCGCGGAAGTCTATGGCACGGGCCCAAGCCGCTTACAAGCGGGATTTTGATGCTCAAGCGGGATTTTGATGCTCGCTTGCGAGGGAAACTGTCCCTGATTCGGGCGAATAACTACTTCTTCATCAGGAAGGAGTACAACAACCCGGAATGGGAGAAGCGCCATAAACTCTCGCCTGTGGCGGATGGACCATTCAAGTTCATCTCTGTAAACACCGGCACTGTCGTGATGGAGATGGGCGACACGCACGAACGGATTTCCCGTGATCGTGTTGTCCTTGCCCCTCCTCCATCGTCAGAGGTAGCCCTGGATTCAGGCAACCCCGTTTCTACGGACTCTGCAATACCGGAATCATCCGGGAGTACTAGGCCTACGGTACTGCCACACCCCAGCCGGGGACTCTCAGACCTACCGACCCTGTCGGACTCACTGGCTCAGCCGGGTAATTCGGGCCACTCAGCGCCCACCCCTACCACGCCCGCCCCCCAGGTGGGGAAGTTTATCCCTTATCCCGCCGCTCCGTCTAAGGAGGGGGAGGAGAACACTCGTTCGTGTGGTGTATAGGCAGGAGCACAGAAACTTTTCGTCTGAGGTCCTGTACTGCTCATAGCATGACCTGTACATTCCTCACAGTGGGGAACGAACTTGTTCATCTTCCACAAGCCATTTTTCGGCTGCCAGTCGAACGTCATACACGCCGAGCAGTCTGTGTTAGGACATCCCGTTCTAACCTTCTCCCAAGTTTGAGCAATGTTAACTCCTTTATAAACCCCAATATAAGCTTTGTAAGCTCGGATTAATTGTTCACACTGCCAGCGGAATTGCAACGCTATGCCTACATTCGGAACGAATTCGACACACCTGCTAGGCCTCCAGATCATTGCACCCACCTTCTCTGCCTGTAGAGCTAGTCTAGCTCTTTCCGTCGTGCGTCGTTTCGAAGTGCGTTTCTGCCGTTTCCTTCGGATTTGAGTCGCCGTTCTCTGAAATGTTTGCGCGCCTTGCTGATGTTGACTTTGTGCCCAGTATCCTTCACCCTGCAAGTCATCTTCCTTTTCCACGTCACCTCACATGTCCGAATTACTAAGTCCGTCACCCTCATTTGGTGCGGCAAAATCGTCACCGTCATACAAAATGTAGTCGGCAAGGGAGTAATCAGGGTCATGTCCCGGAAAGTCTGTATCAACATACCCATCTTCTGAGGAAATGTTCTCGGAACCATAATGACATTCTCCACCAGAATCACTCCTCGCCTCGCCTTTCCTGCTTCGTTGAGCACGTTCGCGCTCAATGTCCTCGGCGTGCTCGCGTTCAGCGTGCTCACGCTCAGCTTGGTCGGCATGATGTCTTTTGCGTTCTCGATCGGCGCGTTCACGCTCGACTCGTTCACACTCGGCGCGTTCTCGGGACTCTGCTTCTTTGTCAGCATTAGTATTTTGTGAGAGCTGATCATAAGTCCGCAAGTAAAGCTTTTGGTTGGTTTTGGCGATAGAATACATATCTGATGACTTCAGAACGAACTATTTATCTTTTATGGTATCTTGGAGTATCTGTTGGAATTGAACATCACTTTGCAGTATATCTATTGCTCGAGAAAGAGTCATCATTCTGCGAGTGGCTCCTCGGGAATCGGTTTGGCATCGGTCCGGATGAACGAGTGCTGCCAAGCGGCGACATGCATTTTTGACGGATCTGAGTGGGGCAGATGAGCTTGAGAAGCAAAACAATCGAAAAAGAGCAGTAGTTTTGTCCTCAATCATGTTGAAATAACGCAAGGCTTTTTGTGAAGTATTGGGTAATGTGGCAATCATGTTGAAATGACGCAAGGCTTTTTGTGGAGTATCGGGTAATGTGGGTTTTGGGGTCATGGTGATCGGTCTGAGGGCTTGCAAGACAACGGAGAGAGGGTGACAGCTTTGAAAACCCCTCCGGGAAAGGGGTGAAAGAGGTAAAGAGTGGGGTGACCATTTTGGCGATGCGCGAGAAGAAGGTGACACAGTTCGGAACAGTGGTGACTTTGTCGTTGCATGTTATAAGCGTGGGTGACATTCCCGTGTCGCCCGGCATTTCGTTCGAAAAACCACCTGTCACCCCCTGCCTCCTCCAGATTTCCAGACGTATCCCTCTACCCGGGCTAATTCTGCAAGCTGTCACCCTAAATCCACAGAATCTCCCTTTTATTATTTTGTGCTTTTGTTTTGCACGAGTGGAGATGCTCTAACGCGCGGTCTACCAGCACAGATTGTTGGGCTTGTCAGGCGAGACAATTCGCTGTCGTTCTTAGAAAAAAGGCATTTACTAAGGCGTTTCACGGTTCCAGTTGAGACATGTGTTGCTCTCGCTGTAGTGCGAATGTTCTGACCCGCCTTAAGGACCTCAACGGCGCGAAGACGGTTTTCAGCTTGAGCTAAGAGTTGCTTGATCCGCTTTTTGTAGTCGGCTGCCTGCTTGCGCATCGAGGGAGGTATTGTAGCGTCGTGACTGCTATGGGAGTCCCGCGGAGTGTTTGGACTACATTATTCATCTGATGGAGCTTCCACAGAGCCTTGGGGGCGTTTATCGTCTACAGCTGGCTCACATGCGCATGCTTTGTTTGGCGGGGGGCATCTACACTCTTCTTGTTGTGGCCTTTCGTTTGTGGGTGAGGCGTTTCGGTTGTGAAGAGAGTGGCGGGAAATCGTTCAAAATATCCCCCTGTTCATAATGAAGCCCTTGAGAAGGGTATGCACATGTTGTGCGTTTATCTTTTCAGGAATCTCCCAATGTTCTTTATGTGGCGAATGCTACGCGCCAAAACAGCGGCTCAAAACGGGTTGCAGGCGTGGAGGCGTTTGTGAAGCAGGTGTGTGTCCCTTCAGACTGTGAAGTGCGTCTGTGCATCGTGCCCAAACACGATATGTACAATACGTTCACGGTAGAGGTGTCGTTGACGGGGAAGGAGCCGGACAAGTTGACCGTGGTAGTTCTGGAAATGCCGAAGGACTGCAGTGCAAGCGAGTTCGGATATTGAACAAGACAATCGAATGGTGGGGATCCAGGGATTTTTTGCATTCCGCAGATACGGTCCACTTGTCTTGATTCGGCAGTGGCAGCAGCCTGCGCCGCGTTCCAAGTTCAACATTGCAACAGGTTTTGATCGTAGTCCCCTCCAACAGACACAGTCTACGACCCTGTCCGTCGCTTTCTTTCACGAGCCGTTCCGCAGTGCGTCAAAGTCATAGCCATTTCCCCACTGGTTCGGGGCGTACTACAGTACCTGGTTTAACCGTAACAATGCGGACAAACATATCACGCATTTGCTGCCCATCTAGCGCATTGGCCTGAGCTGACATGCTCAATGGAAGGACAGGGATGGCGACGAATGCAATGAGCATATGTCTGCGCGAGGCAAATGGGCAACTTACGCATTAGGTTTGTTCGCATTGCAACGCAAACGTCCACGGAAGGATACATATCGGCATCTCGGGTTTGCCATCAGTGACGTGAGGTACGGCCATCTGCTATCTAGCATAAGTGTACGGGGGGAGGTTCGATGACCTTTCCCTGCTGGAGAATAGGCAGATGATTCTCGTAATCCCACGAGGATAGCAAAAGCGTTGGACAACGACGTCGGTGTCACTCAGTTATGAGTATTTCACTTACGATAAGCTACGCTCCGATGCTAATTGCCTTCCCGCCTTCCCACTTTCCCACCTTCCCACCAGTGCAATAAGGTGATGGCGGAGCAGACGCATCATTCATAATAACCAAAAGAAAGGCCATTGGCATGGATGACTGGACGTTGTAGCAACAAGGAAAATGTCAACTTTAGATTGAAGGATAATGGTAAGAAGCAATGCGATGGCATGATTCAGCCCAGATGTGCTCAACTCGTGAACACGATAGTAGGGTTGTTAGAAGAACAAAGTTAGACAGGAGTGCTAAAATGAGAAGATAGGAAGAGAAACGCACGCAGTGCGAGCGAGTAAAGACCTATGCGACGAATAAGTAATGTCAGATGACAAAGGCGCCGTTCTGCAAAGCGTCGTATAGTAAAGAAGATGATTCGGAGATGAATGAGATTGGCGAAGCACACAGAAAGAGATTCGGGAACTAAAAGAGCGGTGCTCTAGAATCACTTTTTGATTTACGGCTTTTGTTGGGCCGCAAGGATCTTCTCGACTTCATCGGGCGGCAAGGAGTATATCTGTCCACAAAATTCGCACGTGGCTAGCAAATCAGAAAAGAAAAAGACAAGCGGTGAGCGGCAGAAAGCGTAAAACAAGCTGCAACAAGACCGAAGCATAAACTTACCTTCAATTCTACCGTAATCAGCGAGCAACTGACGCACCTCGGTTTCAGGGATGAGTGCAACGGTACGTTTAACGCGATCGACACCACACCGACATGAGTATCGCGGAGAACAGGTTGCTAGTTTCATTGGAGCGAGATCGTTCATGAGCAGTGCAACAATTTGTTCGGGGGTCATACCGGCGCGAACCATTTCCGTAGGTGTAGGTGCAGCTCGCACATTATTTTCCAGAATGCGCGCGGTTTCCGAGGAAGCTCCAGGAAGCAGCTGAAGCAAATACCCGCCTGCAGCAGTGACGACTCCACGATGATCTAGATACACACCTGCGCCTAACGCTGATGGAGTTTGTTCAGATTCGAGTAAATACTGGGCTAGATCTTGTGCAACCTGACCTGAAGATATTTGAACCATGCCTGTATAAGGGTGCTTACTATATACACTATCCTTTACAACAGCGACAATACCCGATCCAATGGCGGCGGGAACATCAAACTGGCCGTTTTTCAAAGGCAAGTTTACAAACGGATTGCCGATATAACCGCGGACTTGCGCAAGTGCATTTGAAATGGTGGTGATGCGTTTGAGAGGCCCCGAGCCTCTAAACTCAATTTGCAAAGAGTCGCCATCCTTCTTGCCACTGCTCATGAGAAGGGCGCACGCAAGCGCCCTCCCAAAGGCGGTGGAGGCGAGGGGGGTGGTGCGATGCAGCCTTGCAGCACCGCTGACCAGCCCCGTACAGGACACGACGCTGCAGGAGACCTCGCCATTGGCGCTGATGGTGCGGACAAGAGCGTCGCCCGGGACGGGCGCCTTGAGGAACAGCTGCTCAAACGGGAGCGGGTGGTCGGACGGCGGTGGCGATGGTGGCTGGGCGGCGTGGCAGTGCGCGATATGCAGTGGTGGGGAATAGTGGTATCGTCGCGGCGGACCCCCGCACGAGCACGGCACGAAAGAGGAGGACGCGCGCAGCGCGGCGCTGACGACGAAGGCGGCGGCAACTTCGCGCGCCATCACGGGCACACCCGTCGGTGCCGGCGCAAGCAGATCGTCGTCGCGAGCTCAAAACACAATGCGAGCATGGACGTGTGCGCGTGGCCAATAAGGTGGGACACGTTGCCAGATGGCTGTACGTTGAGCCGTGCGGTTTTGTGTCAGTCAACGTCATCATAGATACAAGGGGCGCTATCGTAGATGTGCCGGGCGGGCGTGGGGCGATGCAGAAGAGCCTGCGCCGTCGCGCCACAGCCGCTGCCGCCGTTGCCGTTGCCGTTGCCGTCGCCGTCGCCGTCATGACGCTGCCGCAGCGTGCAACCAGCCCGGAACGCGCGGGCGTTCCACCCTACGCCCGTTTTATGCGCTCGCTGGACGCATTCTCGCGTATGATGAAGGTGCCGGAGGACCTGCGCACGCAGTCCACCGTGGGCGGCACCATCTCTCTCATCTCCTTCGTCGTCATTTCAGTGCTTTTTCTCACCGAATTGGCGTCCTATCTCACCCCGCAGCGCTCCACAACGCTGTCGGTTGACGCCGGCGTCGGCGAGACTCTCACCATTTACATTGACGTCGATTTCCCGCACGTGAATTGCGAGCTTATGGGCGTGGATGCGCTCGACATTGGCGGCACTGTGCAGCTTGAAATTACAAACCACATGTTCAAGACCGCCATCGATCACGACGGTCGTCGCGTGCAAGGCTCTCTTCGCTCCAAGCTGGGCGAGCCGCCTCGAGTGATGCCACCGTCGCCGTCGCCGTGGCCGAACGGCTGCGGCAGTTGCATGGGCGCCGGCATCACCGGCAAAGAGTGCTGCAACACTTGTACCGACGTGCGCAAGATGTATGAGAAACGCGGCTGGTTGTTGACTGATTTGAGCGGAATTCCTCACTGCGTTCGTGAGGGCATTACCACGCTAACTCCCGGTCAGTACGACGCGCGTTTCGGGTGCAACATACACGGGCATATCCAGATATCCAAAGTGGCCGGGCGAATTAATCTCACGCCCGGTCATTCGTTTGAGTTTCACGGCCACACGCTGCACGACCTTAGCGCGGTGCGCGACCATACGCTTGATCTAAGTCACCGCATTAACAAGCTGTGGTTTGGAGATCCGTACCCGGGGCAGGTGAACCCGTTGGACGGCGTTTCCAAACACGCGAAGAGCGCGAGTGACGCTATGGGCGCTCACGAATACTTCATTCGCGTGGTGCCGACGACGTATAAATGGCCGTTTTCCAAAACGCTGCGAACAAATCAATACTCGCAGTCGTACTTTTTCCGCAAGAGTGACCCCAGCAAGGGCGGCCAACTCATGCCCGGCGTGTTTCTGAACTACGATCTGAGCCCGATTCACGTGGAGGTGTCGGAAAGTAGAGGCTCCTTTCTTCACTTTTTGGTGCAGTTGTGCGCTATTATCGGAGGCGTGTTCACTGTCGCTTCGATGCTGTCCACTTTCATGGACGACGTTGTGCTCAAGGCGATGCGGAAACGGCGGATGGGCAAGTTGATGTAGCCATGCATAGTGTAGCCGTAGTCGTTTGCTCGATCTCTTTTTTCTTTTTGCTGGTAAACCCAAAAAAAGCGATCCATTCGTGCAATCGCTCTCCGCACCAGAAGTAAGAGGGGCTCCCCGTGCGTGGCTCCAGGAGGAAGACGACGAAGAAGAAAAAAGGAAGATGCCGCCTAGCGCCTTAGACCACTCGGCCACGCTGCCTTATCCGATGACAGCGGTGAGATTCGAACTCACGCATACGAAGTATACTACGACCTGAACGTTGCGCGCGGACTTGCTTGTAGGGCACACCTGAAATCTGTGAATTTAAACCACGGCAAAGCGAACTGTGCGTGTGCACGCAAATTGCGCAATTACTGCACGTTGCACAGCAAAGAAGTCACCAGCGCTCCGCTCGTCGCCATGTGCTCGCGGTCGCGACGGCGTAGAGTCCCCCCCCACCGCGTCAGTCTCCGTCCGCCTTCCCGCGCAATGGCGCACGTCGCCGCCTCCGCCGCCGCCGACGCGCCGCCCAAGCCCGAGCCCCAGCCCGCCAACGCCCAGCAACCCGCTCCCACCAACACCACCCCCGCCACCTCCTCCCACCCCGTAACATACAACCTCCCCCGGCTCCCACGGCCCTGTCTCGGCTGCAACACCAGCTCACAGTGACCTCCGACAAATTCGCCGCCCGCGCAGCTCGCTTCGGGGCCCCCCGCCTCAAGACCGCTGCCACCGAACTTGACGTCCTCGGCGCACGCCGTGCACACTCCCGTCTCGGATTCGCTTCCGGCTTTGACCCCGCCGCTCCCGACCAGCATGAGCGCAGGGAGGCCAGGGCAAAACGCTTTGCAGACCAGTTCGTTCCGGATGCTCAGGTCGCTGCGCGCAATGCGAGGGCCGAGCGATTCGGAGGTGACGCCCGTCAACTTGTTGCCGATGCTACAGTCTGTAACGATCCGTTGGAGAGACGACGCGATGTGGCCGTGGGCGAATTGCCTCGCCCCAATGTTCTGCACCTATTCGGCGTCGACCTGCTCACTACTTCACAGGTTCTCAGCCATTTTCATGAGTATGGTCCGTCGTGGTGTGAATGGCTTAACGACTCCAGTTGCAACATTGCCTTCGAAGATGAGCATACCATGAAAAGAGCCCTGCGCGGTCTTACAGATCACGCCAAGCGAGTTGGCATGGATGACATTGTTGAGAGTGCTCCTGAAGATCGAATGGATGATGGCGCAGGAGCTGGATTGGGTCTGTCCGTTGCGGCCGACGGTACTCTTGCTGAAGAGCTTACCTGGCGTTCTGGAAAGCCTTTTGAAAAAGGCAATGTCCTGCTTCCTATCTGGATTCGACAGGCTACTGAAAAGGATCGACGTCCGGAAATGCCAAATCCGAAAAGCAAGTGGAGTCGCACCGTTAACACGAAGAAGCGAATCAGTCAAAGACGCTCCTCTGATTCCGCTACAACTGCCGATGCCGCGCGCAGACGGAGACGGAACAGCGATAGCAATGCCTCCGCGGACGTGCAGCGCGCGACTCGAAGAGGATCGGCACCTGGCGTTCATCACGACAAGAAGATGGCTATTCTCAAAGCCCAGACCAGGAAGGTCACCAGGATGGACTTGGATCGTGCATTGGAGTCTTAATCTTTGTGTTTCTTCTTTTTCTTAACACTCTTCATTACAAAGTAACCGAGCTGCCTGTCGCTTGACACATTTCTGTTTTAAGCTAATACAGGTCACTTCATAGAGCCTTGCGACGAGGTTGATACTCACTGCACATGCATCTACCCTACATTCGCATACACTAACCGGCCGAAACAGTCCACCACCCGCGCTTGCATAACGCAGTGCTCATCTTGATGCATAATGTACACTGATGGGCCGCCTAAAATTACGCAGCACAAGCGCTGAACAATACAACTACCACATGATATATACACTGCACTTGTACAGATGCATTGCCCGTTTTGGCTCATACAAGGTAACCAAACGGCACAGTCGAATTGTATATGCTGAGCAAGTCGAAAGTGATCGAGTCAACAATGCGAAATGCCGTGAACCACAGAATCCAGAGAAAGGACTGTAACAGCCCCACAATCACCGAGAGCCACAAGTACGTTCGAATTCGGAACGAACCGGACTCCGCATTGAAGTCCTCGCAAAAGTGAATCACGTTGACAAACAGCAGCAGTGGTAGCCCGAAACAGCCTACAATAAAGTACATGCGACAATGTTTGAAACGTTGTTCCTCTATCTGATCCACAATTCGGGCCTCTTCTTGTTCCAGTTCCAGTTTGCGTGCGTGCTCGGTGTGTTGGAGGTCTTCTTTGTAGGCGTCCTTCACCAATATGGGCGCCGGCAGTTGGTGGATACCGTCTCCGCCTGACGCTCGCTGCGCGTCGTTTTGAGCTTGCACTCTCGCGCTTCGCATCCATGGCGTTACGCCTTCGTGAAAGACGGAGCGTGTCGTTTGCGCGCTGGGAGGGCCCGGTTCTTCCATCGTTTTCGGGGAAGCGTGTGGATGCGGATGGAAACTGAGATGTTGACGGAGAAAGCTAACTGTGAAAACCGAAGTTCAGATACGATATACGGTGCGCTTCCGAGCAGACGAATGAAGGAAATCGCACGCCTACATAAAGGCACGCGTGTGGGCAGGAGCTGCGGTATAAATCCTCTGGAGTTATGACCCTTGCTGCCTTTGGGTATAGGTCCCTTGGGCGGACTCAACCCAAACTTTTGAAAATGAATGCAAGCCGAGGACTTGCCGGCGGTTTCACTCAACGGCGGGAACGCTCAAGTCGCGTGAAAGGTAGTTTGCTGAGAGAGACAAGGTGGCACCCCACGCCTGAGGAATTCCGCCGTGAGCAACAAGGTACGGCCCACGTATTACTCTGAAAACATTCATTTTTCATGATGGAGGTCATGTCCCATTCCATCATGATCTCGGCAAAGCTGAAGCTTCCCGGAAGCTTTGGCTTCCGTCAACCTTGTTTGTTGTTCGCTTCTATGCGCAGTGCCCCCAGTTCCGAGACATCGGTCTCAATTTCGGCTGTGTACAAGACGAATCATCCCCTTGACGGCTGGTTTCCCGCAGTGGACCCGATCGCATCTCCATTTGGCTTCCTCGTCCGGCGTTACTTCACAGTCTTTTGTACTCATTCGGAAGGCCGTCATCCCTCGACGGGTGGATGTGCATGTACCTGCAGAGCGGCTCGCCAGCATCCCAAGGGTGACCCACCACCACAATAGTATTCTGCGCAAAGCGACTTAACAAGCGTGATTCCAGATGGGCTGCGACAGCTTTGACACCCCTGCTTTCCTTACGTCAAACAGCTCTCAGCTGTTTACCAACAACGTGTTCTTCTCAGCGCCGACACAGTGCGCTTTGCATGCAAATGAATCGTCCTCGGTGCCCAGAGCGCACTGGAGATGGCGCCAATCCGCATTCACCGCAAGCAGACCTTTTTGTTTCCGTCAAACAGCTCTTAGATGTTTACCAACAACATGGTCTTCTCAGCGCCGAAACATTGCGCCTTGCATGCAAATGAATCGTCCTCGGCGCCCAAAGCGCACCGGAAATGGCGCCAATCCGCATTCACCGCAAAGAGACCTTTTTGTACCCGTGTTCGTCATTATCGCTATCACGGGCTACACACTTATCCTTTCGTGGGATTTGGCTAAGAGTTGGCTTTTCAACTGATTCGAAGCAAAACTTACCGCCTGACATTCATCGCTCAGTAGCTCTGAGGTGTAGAGTGCGGGAGACGGGAACCATTTTCTCGTTGCGGATTGAATTCTTACACGGCCCCTTGGCTTCCGCAGCACCATTTGTAAACGCAGTGCCTCCCTCGTCACTGCGTTTCGGTCCACAGCTCGATCGTTTTCTTCAACTCTTGCAGACAAGTCACCGCTGCCAAACCCCAAGACGGCGTTCTTAGCTACTTTTCACACTTCCCTGCACTTTAGGCATGGAAGGGGTCAGTTTCACCGAGGTGTCGCCGCCATGAAAGGGCTTCTTCGCTCTCGCTGTGATAAGGAAATCAGTTTGTCAAACAAGTGCAAATCTCAGTCATGTCATTACTTCTACCTCAGGAGCACTATCGAACACGTCCAGGTGACCTTGCTCCTTGACAGCACCGCGAAACACAGGCGGAGAAATCAACAGAGTTGACGTCCAGCCCCATATCATTGGGCCTGCCCGTACGGCTCACTACGCATCGTAAGCGGACATAACCATAATCTGTTCCATCAGAATCCTACGGTGGCTGCATCCCCTTCTTCCTTAAATTCTGAGTTCCGGAACCTTCCAGAACAGTGGTGCAAAACGCTAATGTTTCTGTCTATGACAACGACGAATAGTTTCTTCAAGAGGCTAAAGTCACTGTAGACATAGATTCAGCTTGCGCAATCGTGCGAAAGGGAGAACGCATCACCACCCTCCCACTTCCCAGACTACGCCCTTGGTAGAAGTTCGGGTTCAATCGCGCGTGCCCACAGAACCCCGCAGGTGAGGGGGATTGGGAACAGGAAACGTGCCGTCTCGACGTACCTAGCTACTATTGCTGGACTCATACTGCCCTTTATAGTAAAGGATAAAGGGTTAGCGGTCGCTAACCCTCTACCCGTAGACAGTTCTAACCTACAGATCTTCAAGCTGTAAGTCCAAACCCCTCACCCTTCGTAGCTCTGTCTTCAGGAGCGTTGTGCCTTGAACCGATAGTAGAAACAGATGAGGTCACAGACGGCTTGCAGGGTTGAATGTCTCGGTCCAAGAATGTTGAGAAGCTGTGGAAAGAAAGAATGGCAGTCTACAAACCAAAAATTTATGGCATCCTACCTTGTTCTCATGTTGGAAAGGCTTCCACAACTGAAAATAACGACCTCGCTATTTTGTTGGCGCATTAGAATAGATACTCTTAAGATCATTTCGGACTATGCCATAGAGATCTCTCTTGAATGTGTTTCGTTCCTCCCTCTCAATGAGAAGAGAAGCGCTACGCCAGGGATGGGCTATCGATGCTTCACATGGAGCTCAATCTGTAATCAACGCAAACAACATTTTGGACCATCTTCGAGCGCTTCCCGAGAACCCTCCCGACTCTCAATGGGCTCGCGATTTGCAGTCTTATGTCCAAACCCATACGGCTAAGATTCTAACTCATCCCGAGCTACTGCGAGAACCGCCGCGAGTTTTGAAATTTGTTCTTGCACAGAATTCGTTGACAGTTCCTGAAGATGATATTCTCCATACAGTATTGGCTTACGCACAGGAACGTCAGAATGCAGAAAGTAGTGCCGTTGCTCAAAGCTCTGACGAAGGAGAAAATGAAGAATTAAAAGACCTTCTCCCGTTAGTTCGAATACTGTCATTATCAACTGAAGTCTTTGTTCGCGTCTTAGAGCCACTTCACATCCTGTCAGAGTCGCAGCTCATTGCCAAATATAAGCATGATGCCCTTACTCGTGATGGAGAAGGATGGAACACAATTCATTGTCGTCCCGACATCCACGCCATCCGGATTCTCGCAACAGTAGCCGAATCAACTCACCCTTACCATGTTGGACACGACGAAATGCTTCAAGAAGTGCGAACGCATCCTCCAGGTACTCGAACCTTGGTCGAATTCGATCGACGATGCAGTATTGGGCGGGGGGCCTCACTGACATTCTACGGCGATGCCGAAGCTACGATTGTCATAGGAAGATGGAGGGATTTGTGGCGGGGTCGAGGGCGTCCTGTTCGTGTTTGGGTGGTAGAAGGCTCACGCTTCTGGGTCGGTCTCCGATGCGCCTTCGATGGCATATCCTGCTGGGGATGGAAGCTTATGGCTACTCCTCTGTTTTCATAGCGAGGAGTGATGCGGACAACCCCTCTGTATCTCCATGTACCGGTTCGACATCCTCATCCTAATATTTGTGTAATCGGTAGTAGCGCATGTCGATTCGAAGAAACTCACTAAGTCTCACCCCCACATCCTTCATCCAGGAGAGGCATCATATCAGATGCATTTAAAGTGATCTGCTGTTACGATAGGCGGGGAGTGGAATCTTTGGATGGATCGTGTCCTGATACCGTACGCATCGCACCGGCTATGAACAGGGCCGTTTTTTACATGTTGTCGCGCAGAACCAAGGTCGACGTATTTCTTGATCCAACTGTGCACTGTTCAATCGTTACAAACCACCTAAAAATGGAAGCATGGTGCACAAGGGTAAGGGTTAACCCCTATCCACAATTGATGCTCTGAGGTTCTGATATACTAGTTCGCGCATTTTTTTCTCCTCCTCGGCGGGATCGACTGCTTGTGCAGGGTTCACCGTCATATGTGAGCATCCTGGCCTCATGAGACGGGTCGAAGTTTGCAACGAAGCTACTCACGCCAAACGAAATGAAAACAGCGAGTGGATCTCCAGTGAAGGCCGAAGGTTTTGAACCTCTCGTCGAGAAGAGCCGTGAGAGCTTTTTCGGAGAGGAGGCAGAACCGATTATAACTACGAGAAAATGATCTCAGGAGCTTGGCTTCCTTGAACGCTTGAGAGTTTCTACAACCAAGATAGATCTATCGGGACTTTGCCGTGGGGCGTTCTGAGCACAGAACGATAAACGCTCAAGCACTGCTTTGTGCAGAAACTTCTATTCCACTACAAAACAGGATAACCCAAGTCCAGTCAGACTCCCGCTCGAGTCATTCCACTTTGCTGCGATTAGAAAGTGCGATGAATAGATAGGTTCCTACGAAGGGTGTTCGTGAAGGCCATTCGGGCTCTTCGCTTTAAGGACTGCGACGGAGGTACAAGCTCAAAGCGTTGTCGATCAGGTCTAAGGTACAGTTTTCGGAATGTCGGGTCAACCGCTCTTCTGATGAGGACTGTTATCAATAGTTTTGGCACAATTACGTGTGCAACATCACCATATGCAGCACAAGTAGTCTTTACGGTCACGACAAAGCGACTTCACAGAACCAGATCCTACGAAAAATCTCGTGGAGCACATGGAGTCTCGGTCGTTAAGTTAGGCATGTTAGACCTTAATAAATCACAGCTGTGCAAACAAACCTTAATACCGGCTTCTAACTTCAGAACTTACAAAAAACGTTTCTAGGGCAATTCTTATCAGCATGATGCGTGCCTGGAAGCGAGGGTCTGGCGTTGTGACGAAACAGCAGGTCCTCGGCGAAATGCTTCGTGCCATCTAGAAGTGCAGGAAATGTTGTAGGTGCATGCATCTCACCTCGCAGACAACGACTCTAGTCGGATTTGTGTATACGATCCGCACGCTTGGCAAGCAATACTTTGGTTGTAGTCGAAATATTTCCGATGAAGTTTGCCATGAACAGTAAACCGAGAAGAAGTATTTGCAGTTCGTTGGAATGCTTTCTATATAAAGTGAGGAGGTATATAGCTTGAGACGCTTGCATGAAGTGCCCAACCACAATCAGAGGAAGCAGTAACGTCATGGTTTCACTCCAGTGAATTTGAGTAGAGTCGGAACTGGCAACGTCCATCTCATTGGCCATACCAAGGGAACGAAGCGCGTACAGACGAGCCATCTGATACCGATACTGGAAAATCATAAGTGTGGCGTTGTATAACCCGTAAAGATGCAATTTTCGGCTGTACTGGGCGTATGAAGCACCATTGGGCCACGTCAAGAGCAAGACGCCTTGTAGCATTGTGAAATAGTGGTGTATGATCCACCATGATCGCAGATTGCTCCCGTTGACGCGCAGGATATTCTCGCGGACGGCAAGAGCGGTGTAGTAGAACGAAAGCGCAAGTTGGAGCATCATATGCACCCAGCGATATTCCTCGAAGAAGAGACAGACAATGGTAACGATTAGAAATACGGGTGCCAACTTAAGCTTCAGCTTTTCATACTCTTGCTTAAAAGCAAGACGTTCTTTCTTGCGGGCGAAACGAACATTGATAGAGCCCAAGAAGCACTCTACAAAGAGGCCACCTGTTGCGGGCATGAGCTGTTGGTTAGCGCGAAGACGTGTTGATATAGAGCTCAATTGTTCGGAAAACTGGTCGAGAGATACGACGTCTTGTGACTGAGATGAGTCGGATTGTGATGTGCGCTCTCCTTGTGAGGGTGTGGGGCTCTCTGAAGCGTTCTGAGCGCCGCTGCTGCGCCGACGACGACGAGACAACATCGCGGAGCGAATTTGCGAGGCGGAGTTCAAGGATTTATGCTGTTTCTTAACGGCGGTTTCAAAGTTGTCTTGGAGAGCATGAAGTTCCTTCATGGTGGATTGCAGCAAATCGCCCAGACGGTCGAGATCATCTTGCGCTTTCTTCAGGTTTTCCAAGGTCGAGGCTTGAAGCGTGTTCGCAGAAGCTGAAGCACCAGCTGTGACAACCATAGCTAGGTAGAGTGAGGTTATGGGCGCTGCAAGCAGCTCGCCCTAGTGACTAGTGAGTTGTTCAAGCTGTAGGGTTTCAGTCTAAGATGAGAGCGAACGACAGGAGGCATGCAGCAGCTGCCCTGCTAACAAGAAGCGTCGCTGTGACCAACGAACCAGAAGAAGAGGAAGAGAAGGCGAGCATGGTGGAGAGGTCCAGTGTGCAGCAGTGATTCGATCCGTCATCGATTATGTGCAAAATGCAGAGGAGTGCGGCTTGATGCAAGGGCAAGGCTCAGCATGTGGCATGTGCAGTTCTGTTTACGTGGATGACGTTTACTCACGCAATTTCAATACAGCCGTTCGGCCGGAGAGAAGTTGCACGGAGAGAAGTTGCACGGCTTTGCGGTCAACGTCAATTTTCGTGGAGTCCTGTCTGACAGTTCTGTCCTCCGCTCTGCTGACCAGCAACGATACTCTTGTCCCCGGTATCCGCATCCCCGGCGGATATTCACGACAAACCAGTTCGCGCAGAAGGAGAACAGGATCATCAGCTTCTCTTTCTCGTGAGTTCTGGTCGGCAGCCCCTGCCATTCAAAGTACCGCAGGGTACAAGGTTAGCAATCCTTATCTTTTCTCCCGCAGAGAGGTTGTAATCTTGATCCCGACTTCGGCCATCCTGGTAAAGCCGTCCGTGATACAGAAGAAAAACTCGTCAGCCCTTGCTTCGTCATTCAGGAAGGCAAGAAATATGCTGCGCTGCTTCCTCACAACATTCCGACAACAAGTTCGCTATTTTCCCAAACCAGGGAAGTCAAGTAAGAGCGCTCGCGCCCGGTTTTATAAAGCTCCAGATCCTGCAGAAAAAGGCTTGTACTACCACGCCCGCGCTGGTGCTGCGCATCTGATGGGACATAAATCGACCACACGCAAGCAAAGGCTCCGAACACCGGCCTTGCTCAGCAAAGCTGATCGCCCCCGGGTGGTTCGCTTGCTCAAAAACTAAACTGTGTGCTACCGTGTTCACCTGGTGCTTGTGGTGCTTACATATTACTGGCCACGGGTCTCTGTTCATTATTGACATGTTCCCAAGCGAGCGTCTCAAGTAACTAGTAAACGCGTTCGCACACCACCGCTCTCAAAGAGTTCAGCTTTTGTCCACAAGACCTTCTTCGATGACCTCCATCGCACTCTCCTTCTCCTCCCTCTCTCTTAGCTTCTCGCGTACAATGAGTGGCTTGATAACATCCAAACCGGTTGCCAGCTCACGTAGCGCATCTTTCCTTGTTTCCTTCTCGCGCTCTACCATACGGGTTCGATAAAAGTCGTGCTCCCTCTCGCTTCTGACTTTTTGGATGACGGGAATTGCCTGCAACGTCTTCGCAACCAGATCACGGTCGTACTTGACGGCGCGGTTACGGCGTCTCTCGAACGCAAAGGAAGTATCAATAGCAAGCTCCTTTCCGGCCGCTTTTCGGAATGCCTTTGTCCAACGCAGCTTCCGTGGATTTCTTTTAAGGTTGAAGTTCCGACGACACTTGGACCGACAAAACCGGAAAATCTTTGCGTCATTTCTCACGAACATACTCCCATGGCCGGGGTAGATTGTTGAAGAGCAAACGTAGCATTTCTCGAGCCTCATGTTGCTTTTTTGTTCCCCACTTCAGCAAGAAGCTATGCGATGAAGAACTTTGAACACTACTGCAAGACCAAGAAAGCGCAGCACCTATCTTCGGTCGACGACGACGGCATCCCTCCTGTGCAAAGTTCTCTGCACAACTAAGACACAGTAGGTCTACCCTTGGTAAGCACCCTCATCTGATAAGGCTCATCACAGTGCACACACAAGCGTTGCACTTCACAATGCCGGGGGCTACCAGGATCTCTTTCCGAATTCTAGCTTGTCCTCAGTACAGTAACCTGGCAATTTGAACTGCAGGTGGACTTACATTAAGCATCTCCTGTTGGAAATTGCCCACACTCTGCTCACCAAACTCAGACTCGCTGCTCTCCTGAGCTTTTGCACAATACGGGCTTCCCTCATGACGGCAACAGCGAAGAATGTCTTCAACAGATGCATCCGTTCTGCGATCCCAAGATTTTGATGTGGATCCAGACTCTTTTCATCCTTCAACATGGCTCAATTCGGTTCTTTCCCAGGCCCAGTCCACCCGTCCTCAACCGACGCTAAGCGAACTGTTGGATTCCACGAACGACGAGCTCCGTGAAGCACATCAAACACTAGACCAATCCCTTAAATCAGCTCTGGCTGCTATTCCATGGGTAGTACGCGAAACAGAACGCGTTCGTCAGCGGGCTACGCTCCTGAGAACAAGCGTGGATGGTGTCGGTGAAAGGGTCGCAGGTGTTGAAACTTCGGTTGTATCGAGTGTCAAGACCATTGCTGATGCTGATACTGTGGTCCGTCGAGTACAGGATACCGCCCACCTTTTGAACACAGCTGTTACTGTTGACACACTTCTCGACCGTCTGTCATCTCTTCTTGCATCATCAGCGGCCGATGGCGCTGATCTTGTTCAGGCCGCTGACCTCGTTGCTCAGCTCAGAACCTCTCTGCTTCCGCTGCGTCACATATCTGAGTTTAATTCTCGTGTATCCAAGCTTGATGAGGCAGATGCATCGCTTGAACAGCTTGCAAAACCCCAACTTCAGCGAGCGTTGGAACAGCGCAATACCGCAGCAGCCCGGAATGCCCGCATTGTTTACGATCATGCTGGTCGTGAAAACGCGTTCCGCACGCAATACGGATCACTTCGTGCTGCCGAAGTTCGTTCCATTTGGTCGCGGGCATGGTCTTCTTTGAGAGATGATGCCATCGATTCTCATAGTCTCGTGCCGTCTCAAAGCCTTCAAGCGAATCTATCGTCGCCAAGGGCGGATAAGGCCATGCAAGTGTTTTATGGCAAGCTTGAGGAGATGCTCATTGCCGAACGTGAATGGCTTCTCGACGCTTTCCCAGATCTCTGTGATGTTGTCCTTCCGGAGCTCGTATCAGAAAGCATGCGTCAGCTGTCGCCGCCAGTAGCTGTAAATATTGGAGACGCCAGTGATGAGAATCTGTACGCAGTTGCTGTTCGCAGTGTTTTGTCAGGTAATCGAATTGGACGCATCCTCCTGCCGGATGCGGCCGAGTTTGTCAGTGCTGGAGATTTTGATGAACAACAAGATAGGACTACCGCAGATGAAGAGGTTTATCTTGCCATAATTGACGCCATCTCCGCGCTTCTTCTTCCATACCGCAAGTTTTGGGACAACTTTTCTTTGGTATCCATTCGAAGTGCGCGGATGAAGGCGCAGTGTCTTGAGCTGCCCAACGTGGACTCTGTAGCAGGTACGTCAAGTACCGTTCCAAAGCCTACGAGGTACTGTCCGTCACTCAGCCTCATTGCTAAGGACGTAGATTCTCTATCGAAGGATGCCCTCGCACTTCTCGATAAGATGTTGACAAATCTAAACCAGCGCACTTGTGGTATAGGCATCGATGTTATGAAGAAAACCTGTACAGCCATTGCTTCCGAGCTTTCCACGAGAATTCTGGTCTCTCTGAGGTTGCCCACTCGACTGACTGATATCGATGAATGGACAAGCATTAGCGATGTGCTTCGCCTTTTGATATCGACCAGCACGTTTAAGAGAACGTGGGATGCGAGAAAAGAGTCTTTATTTGCTGTAGCCATAGGCACAGCTACGCCGGTGCTTGAAGTGGCGTCAGTTGTTCAAGGATCACGAACAAAGAGAATACGACAATTCCTCATTCAGGCTGAAGGAACTCCAGCTGAGGCAGGAGTGATATGGGAGCTTGTACGCGATGCCGGTCTTTCAGCTCGAACTGTCTCCGAATTTGAGTTACTGGAAGGAATTGATGATTTCAACAGTTTGGTGGAGGTTATCCATCGTCTTGTGTATGAAAGAATGTTTAGCGGGGTCACGGAACGCTTCAAGACATTTAACGGCCAGGACTTTTGGAATGTTGATGGCGATGACGAGACGTTAGCGAGTGTGTCTAGCTCTCCTCTGTCGTACGCCACTGAGGTGGCAGACTATCTTATGACCGTACCCCAGCAACTAGAGCCATTCGTTCCAGATGAGGAAGAAGCACAGTATGCAATGCCGAAGTCTCCGTACGTGTTCTGCAAGAATAGTGGTACATTTGATGAAGAGCTTTCCTTTGCAGGAATGTGGATATCTGTGTTAGCTCTTGCTACAATGGAGCACTATGTGGAAAAGGTAGCTAGTCTGTCGCGTTTATCAGAAAGTGGCACTCGCCAATTGGCTACTGATGTGGATTACATATGCAATGTCATTGCTTCGCTGGGAGTTTCCCCGTCCTCCGAGATGACCCTGATCAGCAGACTGCTAGAAGCGAAGCCAGATAAGTCATCGATTTTAGACGCTCTAGATGGATATACAACGGTGGAGCACAAGAAGCTGGCACGTCGCATCGCTGCCGTACGTGGAATTAATGTACCACTCTAGCAGAGTTGTGATTTGCTTGATGTACCGTTGGTACATTTCCCTACTTGCTTTCAGAACTCCTGTAGCTTACGCTGTTCTAGCTCCAAAACTGAACAGCACCCATCAGGGCTCGCGTGAGCCACCACGGCGCACACAAGGACGCCGGAATCAGATGGCGAAAGGGGCTATTTCGAAGTGCCGGTATGGCATTCAGAGCAGCGAATCGAAGTGTTCGGAAGGATACTGGTCGAAAGCCATTCTCGTCGTTAATTCCGAACTTGTTTGCAGCCTCTGCGGCGATCACGATTCGGCCGTCCATAGACTTGAGGGTACGTCTGTTCTTGGTGACAATAGCTGCTAGAACTCTACCCACGAATAGAGGTGTCTCCGCGTTCCATAGTGGCATCTCGGAAAGCTTTTCTCGTACTTCCGCCCTCAAATCTCTTGAGTGTGCCCCTGCTTGGTTTCTCAGTTCTAAGAGAGCCTCAGTCCCCACAAAGCCCGGCCATAAAGTAAAGCATTGCACTTTCGGGGGAGCGTTGGCAGCTATCTCCGCGGAGAGTCGATCTACTGCACTCTTCCCAACTGCATAAACAGCATCGAATATGGAAACAAGCCCTCCCCAAGAGGAAACGTTGACAATTAAACCACCTTCTCCTTGTCCGGCCATGATGCGGGTAGCATATACCGCACATATGTAATTCGTGCGAAGCCCTACTCCCGTCAGCAGATCCCAAACTTTTCCAGGGTCTGATTGGGAATCCTCTTTTGTAGGATGGGACGTGTTCTTTAACCAAAACGGAACACCCCCGCTTTCCGTAAGGAAATTTACCCCCGCGTAGGCATTGTTAACAAACACGTCAAGTGTCCGGTTTTGCTTCTGCAGGTTGGTTTTCATATTTTCGAAGAAAGATGCCACGTCCTTGTCGTTTCCAAGGTCAACGACATAATACTCGCAGGTGCCACCAGCCTCGCGAACGCGCTCTGCAGTTGCCTCTAGAGAGAACTGCCCAGTCTCTGTTCTTCCAGTAATGATCACGTGGGCCCCAGCTTCTCCTGCAGCAATCGCCAACCCGCGTCCAATACCGCGTGTGGCTCCAGTGATAACAGTGGTTCGCTGTTTGAGAGACATTCTTGGTGTATCGTATCGGAAGCGAATTGATCTTGTGAAGGGCACGCCCAGAGCCACAGTCGAGCGCACGAAACCAACCTTATACAGTGGAGACCGACACGATTTGATGGAACTGCGCCCGGTATCAAGCTCCATGGCTACCAGATTGTTTTGCAACGAGACCGCAGTGCAAAAAAAGCAATGGATTTGGCTGAAGAAATGCAAGTTCAATGAGCTCCACGTGAACTCATTAATGATCGTTGGCATGGAGTGTACTGCGTCTAGCTAGCCTTCGCCATAGCCACAGATGATGTCAAGGTCGTGTTCTCCATCCGAGACAACTGTAAGAAGCTCAAAACCTTCTCCAACTAGGCCTTCTTGCGGTAAGCAGAAAGTACAAGATATGCCATCCATGAACGGAATACAGCCGATTGAAATGTGGTTTTAATGCTTTCAGATTCGCAGAGCAGCTGTCTGGGAGCCATAGCAAAAACGTAAGGCATTGCCAAGGCTTAGCAATTGCTAGCCTTTGTGTGAGGGTTAGCGGTACCCAGCCCTGATCAACTCCACAAAGCAAACCTGCACCTTACCAGTTCAAAAAACACCCTCGAATTAGGATCTGGTGATGCAAAAGCGTTCTCAAACCCGAATGTTGGACAAAGATGAGGATGATCACGAGTTGCGTGTCCGAGAACAAATGTCGCGCGTTGAGATAGACAAGCAAAAAGTGGCTAGGACATTGAAAAGCAAGGGTACTGGACATTCCTGGCCGCTACGAAAGGTGATTGCTTTGTAGAGTGATCTAGTTAGCGCCCGATCCCAGAACAGCTTAATTCTACGTACACCTTAATTTCGGGGCAAGGCGCCTCATTCCGGCTCCATGGCATATAGGTCTTCCCCAAAAATCTTGTAGTATATTGTGTGTTCTGGTTTACTGAGGTTGTCATACATGAGCTGTATCCTCCCCACAGAGTTGATAGCATCTCAACCAAACGCCTTATTCCGGCGCCGTAAAAAGATCTTCTATAGACCTTCACATCCCTGTAGCATAAGCCTTTCAGGGCCGTTTAGTTGGAGCCGTGTTAATTTCACATACTACAGTATCTCTGCGTTGCCCGACAAGCATTAAGTTTCTGCAGGTAGACCTATCTCAGATCCCTCGTCACAGGGACGGAGCGAAATGAGAACGCAGACGGATCTCCAAAGGAGGCCAAGGACGGATGTGAAAGGTTCAAAATCGGACGACATGAGCCACAGAAGTTCTTGGCCTTCCTGAAAAGAGAAAGCTTTTACTAAAAGCTCTCCTTCAGCTTAGTAATAGAAAGCTGTTGTCCACAATAAAGAAGAAGAAGATCAATGTCAATGTCGCTGCTGTCTCAACTTGACTTTTCTTTCTTTGCTCGCAATTCCTGTCATAGTCCGTCAGCTTTGGGCTTGAAACGTGGAAAGACAGGACTGCCCAAAGGGCGCCAACCGAGGGCTTCTTCTTCTTTATTGTGGACAACAGCTTTCTATTACTAAGCTGAAGGAGAGCTTTCAGTAAAAGCTTTCTCTTTTCAGGAAGGCCAAGAACTTCTGTGGCTCAACAAAGGGCAAAGGAAAACGTAGCACAGGGCGCTCTACATCTTTCATTGAAGTGGCCAGAGGTGAGTTCCTGGGGAAAGAGAACTGCTAAGGGGACAACAATTTCCCAGAGCTCTATCCGAAGTTGCTGTGAAAGTTTGCTGTGGCTGGAGAGGCACAATCAGATTTGCTACGGACTCGAAAAGCCTCGTTCAAGGCTTGCAACGTCCCAACGACGCCAAACACGCCAGCTTCAGGACATCTCTGAATGCGTGACATTGATAACAAACTATTGCCAATGCCAAATTGTTTGGATACCAGGACATTGCGGGTTAAAGGGTTAAAGGGTTACCGCTACCACAAAACGAAGCCGCCGACGAACTTGCAAAGAAAAGCCTTGGTCTCCCCATAGCGCAGCAGCTCCAAAAAGAGATCGATTTTCTGGAAGTGGAACAGAGAACTCGCGTCGGTCTTACTAGCGCAGAGCCAGTAAGCGAAATCCCAGAGTCACTAAGCAGGGGGCATACTGCCCTGTCACAAATATTTACCGGTCACGTTCCGACGCTACATCCAGTCTCTACGTTTCTTCACAACAGGAAATGTTTCTGCCCGCTCGGATGTGGGCTCAACATACTTGATAGTGTAGACCATTTCGTTCTTAGATGCCACCGAAGAGCGGCGTCCCGGCGTCGAGAGCTCCCGTCTCTCCGCGAGAGGCAGGGCTCTAACGCCGAATCAATACTTAGGACATGGCCAGAAAAGCTGTTGGTTTATCTAGAGATAGAGGGGTTCTTCTCAATGTAACCCCTACCGTAGTCTTGAAATTCGAGACACGAGCTCATATACACACACACACACACATGTTTGCCTCCTATTGTTGGGAGGGAGCTGTATAGATTATGTTTTCTTCTGTATCCCTGCGAATCTTGGGGATCGCCTGGGAATTGTGGAGGTTCTTGTACTTATCTGAGAGGTAGTAGATGCATATGTTTGTCTCCTCTTGGGAGAAGGTGACAGTCTTCGAGATGGGCTGCGCGACAACTCCTCGAGAAGAATACCTCTTGGCCAAAACCCCTCCTCCACACCGGTCGAGCACCTGGGGCGGCGACAGGAAGGAGAAGGCCTCACGAGCTTCAGAAGCTTTTTCTGAGATTCCTTGGGTCTTTTCAGGTAAAGAGCTCCTTCTGATGAGTAGAAAGATACTTCAATTCTCTGTCGTTGGATAAACAATCTTGCTTCGTTGATAAGCTGGAGCCTATTATCATCAAACGTTTTCGAGTCAGGTATGGCTCTGCCTGTGATACTATGAATGAGGTTGAACATAATACCTTTAGATATATGATCTCCACAGTGCGCTCGTTGCCCAGAAATAATCTTGACTTCGTCCCACATCCAAGTACAAACACATCGGTGAAGCAGTTCAAGAGCATCATTTGGAGAAAGTCTGTGAAGGTCTAGTTCCCCCCAAACCGAAAACCACTCCTTGGCATTAGAACGAAGCATCCTATTCAACAAGCTTCTGAAAAGTTCTTGTTCTCGTGACCTAGGGACATCAGACGAGTTTCCGTGAAATACTGCTTCTCGTAACTCCGCAATTTCATTGCGAACAGAGCAGAAGCCATCGTAGCTACTGTTCCACTTAACTGTCCAGAATTCTCGAACGTCACCAGATTCCCTATCAAGAGTTTCTATAAAATGTTCGGTGAGACTTTGAGCTCGTTGCATAGCTTCATCCCAGCTTTCGTTTAACTTCTTTCTCTTCGAAATAACTGACAGCTCGTCATATGCGCTCCCATAATCACCACCTTTCTTAGTCAGAGCATTTCCGATTTCTTGCTCGCAATTTGGAAAATGGGCGTGTAGCAGCTCTTTTCCTTTTTCTGCAAATGCAAAGCTTCCCGGAGGTGTTCTCTGAATAGTCATAAAGATGAATCTTAAGTGCAGAAACGGACCACGCTTGAGCTCTCAGAAATTTAAGCACAAGTACTGAACATATGCTTTGTTTGCTGTGATGACGCGTTTTAGGAAACCGTCTACCTCTAGCGGTCAAAAATGCAGGCGTGATACCTTGCCCTTACTACTGTTCCACTCAGACCAGACGGAGTGAAGCGAAATGGGCTTGGCGCTAGCACTCCCAGGAAGAGTGGCAACTTCAAGCAAGAACACCACCAAATAACACTGCCGTGCCGCCAGCCTCTTGCGCAAGAGCAGATATAACGCTCGTCTCTTATACAGAGCACACATTCTGTTGAACTCAGCAAACCTTTGTCTCGTTTACATCGAGTTCAGAATGGCTTGCGAGAGCACCTGAAATGGGCAGATATCATTTATAATTTCTTACATGGCGCCCAAAAACCTTAGCGAGTTTGAATGTAAACGACACCGTTTCAAAGCGATGTGGTTCTAGCATCGAGTTTGAATAGCTATACCAGTTGATGAAAAACTCTTTATACGGATAACGTATGGGCTAACGATCGACGATTCCTAACTGAACGTGCTGGTTCGTTTGCAGCAGAGGGGGACAATATCTGAAGGTTGATATTCAACACATGTTACGCGAGATGAGGAAGCCGAATGGAGATGCGATTGAGTCTATTAGGGGGGTGTAGGTGTCAAATAGATAATTAACCTTCTGCTTCTAGAAAGTTCTCTCTCTCTTTTACGAACACGCATACATTAATTCCTCGTAGCGCGGGGGTTTGCTAAGAACCCCAACAACCTATAATACTTACTCCTATACCGTAGACACGAACTACAAACCAGCAGCCGTGCTACACTCACTGGGCTACATATGATACGAAGAAAGCATTAGGTCCCGTAGGTGTCTTCAACCGCTGAAGCGTTTTGTTTCCGACGACTATCGCCTTCTTCTTTGCACCTCTTCATTCACCCTCTAGAGATCGTCGGTTAAGGGGCACACCACGACAAGACGTTTCGCATGTACCACGTTGGCCGCCATAGAAACCATTGACGACGTCCTTTCACTCAATCTTCATATCATCCGCGAGACCATGCAAAAGAACCAGTGCGTAGCTTGCATCATCATCCGACCCAAACGTAATCCTTCGAGAAAACCCTGGAAACCCCCTGTCCAGAGGCCCCTTTGGAGCTCTTCCTTCAAGGGAAAAATTCACGCAAACGGCGGTTGGATCTTCTTCGGACAACAGACTCGTGACCGACTGCGTACGTGTAGTTAGACGGGGCCTTTTCACGACTTTCCACCCAGATCCGCGACCGGCAAGGTGACCGATCGCCTGGACGAGTTTAACGACCTCCCGGGTCATCTAGAAAGTTAATACCTTTGCCTCGGAATTAGAGGCACGTGCCCAAAAACACACACGCACAAAACATGTTGTGCCACTGAGTTGCTCATGTACGCAATGTGCTTCACAAGTGCCCTGGTTTCAATAAGGAAAGATTGTGCTCTGAAAGCCCACTACCTTGAATGCTTTGCTCTACTTCAGAGAATGCACAGTCGCCGCGGAAATTCCTTGGTTTCCTGCGGAGAGAAAAGAATCTTTTAACCAGATATGTTTTACCCTTATGTTGTAGTTAGACATCAAGGGCCTACGGTAAAGAAGAAGAAGAAGTAGAGAATGCAGATGACTCCAATAACAGAAAAATGCCTTCAAAGATGAGTTGGTTTCAGAATCTTTTTGACACCAACGGAAAGATATGCACTAGTCGTTGACAAATGGTTCGGAACGTTATAGAAAAGAGCACTGACGTAGCTTTTCATAACATCTACTGGAAGGCACGAGAGTTCTCACTCGTATTCGACGACCTTCTTATTGCCCGGATCAAATGGGAATCATTCGACTTCAACAGGAAAGTGTCTTTCTCTAAGCTCTGGGCCTCTTTTACGACGAGAATGAACTGGGGTCAATTCCAAGGTCAACATGAGGCTAAACCCGCTTCGAAGCCATCACACATTTTGCATACATTTTTGGAGCATAATCAACAAGCATTATCTGCGAAAGAACGGATGCAGCGAACCTTTATCGTTAATGCTTTGAACACTATTGCAGAGTACTGGGTTAGGAGTGTAGCGCTGAAGTATCATATACCACTTCCAAAGCGAAACGAAGAACTTTCGAGAGTTCTTCCCTTCGGCTCACATGCTTTAGGTACTGACGTACCAGGCTCTGATGTGGATGTCGTGGTTCTCACTCCTTCGTTTATCTCCAGAAATGAGAATTTCTTTGGGACGGGCGATCAGCGCGCTCAGCAGCTTGTAACCAAGAAGCCCGACTCAACTTGCATGCTTGAAATTCTCCGTGAGGTACGAAAAGTGAAGCACATTGTTGCTCTTCGACATGCTTACGCCCCAGTAATTCGTTTTCTCTTTCATGGGGTCAACGTGGACATGCAGTGCGCTCCACTAGCTGTTCATTTCCTTCCATTTCCAATGGATGTCCTGAACGACTCACTGCTAAGATATGTAGATCCCGGAACAAATCGTAGTGCGTCGGGTGTGAGAACCGATCAAATTATATTGCGCAGTTTGTCAGACTGCAACGAATTTTGCACGCTCCTTCGAACAGTGAAGCTTTGGGCTAAGCGCCGATTCATTTACTCGAGTATATACGGATATCTTGGCGGTATATCATGGACACTTATGACGGCTCGTACATGTCGTGTTTATGAAGGATACTCTGGAATTCAACTCTTGGCCTTATTCTTCAAGACTTACTCCGCTTGGCAATGGGCACCGTTTCCCTCGTGGAAGCCAGTTCGATTGACCTGTGAAAGAAATGAGGGAATATGGACTGGATGGGATAGCTGGATACCACCAAGTACTTACTATCAGAATCCCATGCAAATAATCTGCCCGGTATTTCCCTACACAAACTCTTCTTACAATGTGTGTCGTTCTACTCACAAAGTAATTATGGAAGAGCTTAGGCGTGCGGATGATATTATGAATCAAGTGACAAAGGCATGCTTGACTACTCAGGAAGGGCTCTCAGAACTAGTTGAGCTTTATCCGTTCCATGACAGTTTCCAGTTCTATCTCATTATCGAAATTTCAGCACGAGGTGTGAAGGAGCATAGAGAGTGGCAAGCTTTCGTGGAGTCGAGGGTTCGAAGACTAATATATGAGTTGGAGCAAACGAGCACCTTCGACATGATTAGGCCTTTTCCGGAGGTCGTCAAATCTGCTTCTTCCCATTCCAACCAAGAGATAAGCCACTTCTTCATTGGAATAGGGAAGCATACATCAAGCACAGAAGCCGAAGAGATCATTCTAAACCAAAGGAGCAAACAGGCTATACTTGGATGGGAGGCAATGATCAATTCTTGGAAACTGAAAACCACCAGAATGCAAATGTTTGTCCGTTTTTCAAAGAGATGCCAGGACTCCAGTGAGAAAAGCACTGTAGGGGGCAGGTCTGACAGGAAGAGAAAGCGCATCGAGTATGAAGGAGAAGAGCAAGCGTTACACCCCCACTATCCAGTCGCTGAATAATTGTAGTATCAGTTTACCTTGAAGCCTTCAGTTTCCGCAGGGCCCATTTCTCTCCTGGCCGCTTAGGTACATTGGAGTCAGACACACTACGGGAATTGGAGCGCGAATCCGAGTACCGGCTACAAGTTTTACCCGCTCACTTGCGCTCTGCCGTTCTCAGATTCACCATCAGAAGAATACCAACATTCGACCACGTGCGTGATTGCGCCAAGCGCGTACTCGTTCGTTTTCTCATAAGTCACGGACTGCAACGTTGTTCCGTTCGCGGGTTCACCGATTGACGTTTTGCGTTCGTTGAAACTACATTGTGCGGCTCGCCGGGACTTCGTGTGGAAATGGCATTTTCGACAATGCTGCGCACTGTTTCGACTGTCACTTGCTATGTACCGGGGTGAGAAAAGGCCTCCATTCCTATCGCCAGACTTAGGTCGACGCAGAAGGTACCTTGACGCGGATCCCGTTGCTTCCTGAGCCAAACGAAGAAGTCTCGGCGGCCGTTCTTGTCGTACGACAGCGCGCCTACCCGGTGGACGAATCTGACAGTAGCATGTGCCATCACTCTGGAGAGCTGCTTTCGTCTTCGTTTGATGGTAGGAGTTGCAACATGCACCGCAGTAGTCAAGGGCCTCTTGGGAGCAAACGAATTCCCCTTGACTTTGGTTCAAAAGGCGTCGCAGATACCCCAGAATCGAGTGCTGAGCAAGAGACGGGATGGGCTCAAAGACCATCATGAATCCGCGGCATCACGCGCATGGAAGAACTTACTTAGCTATACCCTTGACTCATAGGATGGGATTGTACTGTTCCCCATCGGTAGCCTTACAGTTCCCTGAATATTTGCGCGACGACCGATTGCACCTGTATCCGGGATTGGATTGCCTTGCAAAGTACTTCGGGTACCGTTGGTACCGTTGGTAGCGTTGTACCGGGCGAAGCAAACGTAACGCTGCAAACCAATTCGTTCAACTCTCCTCACATTTCTGACTTCTGCACTTGCGTTGTAAAAGAGCTAAGGCATTCCTACCATCACGATACAGAAAGAACCCTTTCCACTTTATGGTTCCCAAAAGCATGTGCCGCTCTAAAATTCAGAAGAACTTGTAGTGTTTGCCAAGCCCAATGCCAGAGTCACTAAGGCTAGCGATCAGAAGGGCTTAATTTGAGAAAGGGCTTAATTTGAGAAAGGGCTTTATTTGAGACGGTGCAACTGCAAATGACACAATCTCCTATCCCAGCGCTTCCACTAAACCCTGGCCCAAGATTCCCACACCGTTCAACACCGCGCCCAACTCCCTTCCCCTCTACCCAAGAACATTTGCTGCACAACCATGTTACTTGTTCCATGCGCCACCAAACAGCCCATCTGAAACGCAATTTCAAATATAGAAGCGAGGAACAAGCAAACCGCATTTGCGCGGTAGTACTTTTCAAATACGGCTGTACCTCACGAAACGTTGCATCAGCCTGTCATCGTTCAGGTGCGACAACCTATCACTTGTTCCAAGCAGCCAAATTGACAAACAGAACCAAACTATTTAAGCTCCTGAACCTCGTAGACTTTAAATCAGGTAGACCAACAACTCTAAGCCCAACAGAAGAGAAAATGATTGTTAAGCGCGTCATTTATGCAGGTCAGCGCATATTTGCATTCGATATAAACCAAATGAAAAAAGTCTAATTGCAGATATAAACGCCGATGGACAGGATGGATACCAGTGTGGTGTTCCTTCTGATGCAGCCATTCGTTCATTTTGTGCACGGAACCGTTCCCTAACGTTTAGCTACGCCGAAGAAATGTCTCATAAGTACTTTGCCGGTGAGAACATCGAACATGTGATAACGCTTAGTACATATCTAAAAGAGCTCCAAAAACAAAAAAAAACCGAACTTTTCCAAGATCCAGATCGCATCTGGAATCTAGAACAAACAGCTCTGAATGCTTCGCATGGTCCCAGATTAAAATTATTTTCAGCTTCTAGTAGTCATCGTTCCAGCAGACGTCATGACATGAAAGAGAATAGAAATCATCTCACTGCCGTTGTGATTGGTTCAAGCTCTGGGAAACTTGCACCACCTTTTCTTATCGCAGAAGCGAAAAAGTGTATGCCGAAGTGGATGGACGAAATCGAGCAAGATACTGTTAGTCTTTTTTTCCAAAATACAAGTGGCTAGGCTACAATACCTGGATTGCAACCGTTACAGCGGTCCCATGTTAACCAAAGGGAAGTATGAATCGTGCAACTTTGACACATGTCGTGAAGCATTTTTCAGAATTAGCGCGTCAGTTCGTGTCGCCTTCAAAGTCACTATTGCTTTTGCTTGATAGGCATAGCTCTTGCAGAGGTACAGACTGCTTGGTAGAATGCTAGAAGTCTAAGATACATGTCATTCAACTTCCCTCCAATACTTCACATTTCCTTCAGCCTTGTGATTCCCATATAAATAAACATTTCAAAGAAGAAACGAGGTCAGTTCGTGATGTTCTTCTGGGAAACTAAGAGTTTTCCCATGCCCATATGTGTTTCAAAATGAAAATGGCCATTGCTGGCTATCGAAAAATTACGCCTGAAGTTGTCAAGAAGAGCTTTGTTGACGTTGGGATGTGGCCAATGGATAAAGTCTTAGTGGAAAGAATCCGTGAGAAAGTGGAAATGCGAGCTGATTCGAAGAGTCGGAAAGGTGTAACGGATGCACTTGAGGTCAGAACTTCCAATCGGCTGTGAACCAAAGACGAAACGATTTAGCGAAAGATACGGGACGCATTATCTACTCAAGTTAATCCAACTGCCGCAGTCACAGAAGTAGAGAGTATCCTCCAGAACAACCGCTCAACAAATTGAGTTATATGGGAAGCAGCACCATGGCGTGCTCCAGTTCGTCTGGTCCACGGAAAAATTGCCCGTGATGGCGGAATCCCGGCTTTACGACTCACTCAGAGCACGGTTAATGAAGAAAAGCATCTGCAAAACTCCACCATAACAAAGAAAGAATGCGATGCTTCACCAGGGAAAGTAAAGGAGAGAACGGCGCGCTTGTACCTGTAGTGTCTGGACTAGAATATGCCGCCGCTGTTTAAGAGTGTGCGGGATGACAGTGTGCCGATGAATACGTTAGTGAGACGTCGAAAAGCCAAACAAAGACGTGGAAACGTACGGATTGAGCTAGGAGAAGGACCGCGAGTCCCAAGAGGCACGCTCAGATCGCGCATGCCTCGATAAGTGGCGAAAAGTAGTGCTGGGGATGGCGGCAGAGTCGTCTCAAATAAAGCCCTTGGCCTCATTGCACCGCATTTTTGTTTTACAGGAGGGGATATTTTGTTCCAAGCACCTTCAAAATCGCCTTTTTCTGAATCATAGTGTGTGTCTCAAATTAAGCCCTTCGGACCGCTAACCCTCTTCCAATGGTAAACGGTTAGTAGATACTTAGCAAAGACTAAAGGGGGGGTGCAGCAATGTCTAGACGCGACGCTAATACTTGGACGTTGAAATTTCATCTACAATTAAGCTTTCTGCTATTTTGAGAAGCTAGAATGATTAGGTGTAGAAAGGAAAGGAAATCTCGAAATCATGTGGATAAAGATAAAGACAAATCATAGCATTCGACTCAGCGCCCTTCAAAACAGTTTCAACGAGCATCCAGCGAAATTCAAATGACAGAGTAGGCAACTATATGCAAATCCTTACCATTAGGCAATTAATCTCAACGGTTCTCTCCGCCCAGATGAAGTTCCAATCCTGTGACTAAACCATGGCAAACCAATCCAAAGAGTCTCATGAACCCGATATTAAGACTGCTTTAGCTACAATCACTGCAGGCCGTCCGTACCACACAGTCGAGCGCTAGTTTGGCGTGCCAAGGTCCACCCTTCATTACCGCGTGAACCATTACCGGAACACCAGTCCCGGTCGACGTCGTGGGCTCATGGGAGAAGAAGAACAAAAAATAGTTTGTTTCCTTTTGCGCTTTGCTGCACGCGGAACTCCACTCACCAACCACCATCTACGCGAAGCAATCCAAACATTTTGTGCAATCCTGCCACCCGAACGACTCAACGCACTGCTGTTTAACTATACGTAGATCTCGGATTACCTTTTAGGAAGCTTCCGTAAATGCCATGCAACACGGTTGTCTTTTGCACGCCCATTGTAGCAGGAAAACGAGCGCTTCAAGGCTGTAAATGGTGAGACTGTGACCCATCATTTCGCTACGGGGAAGAGACTCATCGCTGACTACAATATAAACGCCTGCCGAATGTTTAATCTTGACGAAGTCGGCGTAACCCCCGACAAGGAATTATCTGGTGTGACATCACTGCCAAGTTTATTCCCGCAAAACGGAACACGGGACATGCTGATGAATTAATTCAGTTACGAGCAAAGAGTAACAATGATTCCAGTGGTAAGAGCCGCTGGTGACACTGGACCTCTTGTATTCATCTTCAAAGGGAGCCGTATTCCCTATCGTACCGTCGTGCGCAACGGCGTTATGCATTACGAAACGCCAGCTTTCAATCTACCTCGCGGGTCTGGTCTTGCTACTAGAGCTGAAAATGGTGTTGTGGACAGTGTCAAATTTCGTGCTTGGGCGGATAAGCTCGTGGAATACGTGAAAGATTTAACGGCGAATGGAAGGAAGGTTTTATTAATTTACAATGCGTATCAAGCCCACATCTCTCTTGAGGTATTGGAACGTTTTCATATGAACCACATTGTAGTGTACACACTTCCGGCGCATAGCTCTGGAAAGACGCAGCCTCTTCATGCCGTTATATTTGTCTCCCTAAAGTCACACTTGAACCGCATTGGGGCCGAAATGACACTGAGTGATTGTGAAAGTTGTATTGATATGTTTTCGTTTACGGCACTGCTTCGTGAAGGATACTACTGTGCGTTTTTTGAGAATGTAATCAAGGCAGGGATCAGGTGGGCTGGGCTGTGGCCTCTGGTGCCAGCGCGATTGTTGGGTGTGCCACGGCCTGCTACTAGTACTGGAGATAGCATTCTTTCTGTGGACGATTTGGAGGATTTATTTAAGAATATATGTATTTAATACAGAAAGAAAGTGCTGGGCTCTGATGCATGGATGTTGGATTTTGGCTACATAGATACTACTAATGGTTGCGTTATGACCTCGGATAAGGTCCTTGATGTGGTTCGTGTTAGGCACGTGGCAGATGTGGCAAAAGGCGCTAAAGAGCAATACAAGCAGCTTGCACGTATGCAAGCAGCTGATGGACGTCTACAGTTGCATCTTCAAGCTTGTGAGGGCTTTAAGTCTGACTGGGATAGGGTCAGAGCTCTTTTGCCGGGAATGAGCGTCGATCGCATTCGTGAGCAACAACGCCCAATAGCACTATAACGAGCGATTGCAAGACGTCGAACAGCCGCTCGAACGCAGCTGTTGACCTGACCTGTGCCGCTATTTTTGTTTCAAATAAATATTGTTTCACCGGCGCAATGCGCCGTGACTGTCCGACCATTGAAGCATTTTTGTGTCACGCAGCCGTCGCACGTGTTTTGAACGTTACAGATTGGTTTTCTCGCCCGACACTCTGTTATTCTGTGGGTTGAATACAGAATTGTCGCGCTTCTTTTGAGATGTGTTACAGCTCTAAAGGTGGTTTTGTTATGGAGATACTGGACGTTTTTAGGATTTTGTCCAAATATTGGTGTACTTCCCCCCCCCCCTTTACAGCCTATTGATTTGCGGTCGTCTTCAAGCGCATCATACCACTTATCCAGGCAACAATTTACATAAAAATCGTTCTCATTGGTGTTTCATTCAAAACATAGTGTTTACGGCCACTCGCCGCATTGCATCAGTCTCCTTAAAGAACTGGTACGACGCTGAAAAACGTTCTTCAACACAAGAACCTTTTCCTTGTTTGGAAATCAGTACGCATACCAGTCGGATGCATTTCATCATGATGGCGTACAAATGAGCTATTCTCCATGACCTACGTGGCCTTGAACTCTAGATAACTATAGTACGATGCGAACATGAAGCCTCAATATTCGCAGACTGCTCTAGCGCTTTTTCACTTACATTCTGAAATCTGTTCCCTACAGAACATGTTATTCTGACAGATTTGTCCCCTGCTGGCTGGGGTAAGTTGGGAGCGACTATTGGTTACGGGCCTCCTGTCGATAAACTTGATTATTAAAAAAAGCGATACAGCGGTAGGTACGGCTAGCATCGAAAAAACTATAGTAGATTTTCTTGGAAGAGAACAAAGTTTATCACAGGAAGTTGGGTTGGGAAACAGAAGAGAGGCAAAGGCCAACCCCTGATCCCCCAGTCTTATAATGTTGGGGAAAGAGGCCAGTCATCTTTTTTCACTACAACTATGCTAAGATGCTTGCATTAATTCGGCAGTGTAAACAACCATTTCACCATCCTCGGAGATGGTGAGCAGGCAGGACGCTTTCTCACCATCTCCCAGAATGGTGAGATAGTCTGCTCCATCTTGACGTATTTTCCCATCTGATAGGATCGTTAGAAAGCTGATTTACTCACATTCTCTGTTCTTTTTGTATCGATTACAATTGTCGCATAAAATCACGAATTGCTAATTGATGAATATCTATAATGCATTTTGAAGTAATTAGAGGTTAGTTTAGAGCATAATTGTTTTGAAATTTCGTTAGGAAACAGGCATGGTTGTTATTGGAGGTGATATATCCAACAACAGAGATGTAATTGTTTGAATAGGCTTCATGAACTTCTGAAATATCGATCATGAGTCGCTATTCAGATGTAAACGAGGTTTTGTTTAGCAAGTATAATAAACGTTTCGTTGAGTCAGTTAACATCGTGATTGGAATTTCCTTTCCGATTATGGTCTCTAAGTCATAATTTTAACGTAAGAAACCTCTAATGCATCTATAACTGCTTATCGTGTTCTTCCTAAGACCAATGTGGTAACGCTTTGGATTTTGTGACATGAGGAATGAAGAATATTGCATTTTGCGAACTTTGCCACTAAAATAATAATGCATCCAATCTGAGATGCGTTGTCCGCAATGTTGGTAAGCGATTAGTCGGAATGAATGTGATACAGTGAGATCTGACTACATGGGCAGTGCAAAGGGCGCTAGACCAATTGGTGAGTTTGCCACGTGGGTCAGCATGGCTAACTAATTAGTTTGATAATTAGTTTAATTATTGTAGATAGGTAGTGACACCACGCTACGGTGGTGTGGGGCCAGGCCACTAGGGAAGGACCCAACGTATAATACGTAGCCATGTGCACCTGAGGTTGAGCGTCACTCAACCTTAAGGTTAGTGCAGCGCTCCCTCACTGAGCATTTTGAAGGCAAGCCCCTCGTGGATTTTTGTGCACCAAATGGTTTCTACAGTCAACCTCTTGGTTTCACTAAGACTATTCAGGCTTTGCTAACCCATGTGCGCCGTACTACTGTAGTGCAATTCCCGAAAGCGGGAGCGCACCGAAAGATGTTCGGGATCTTTCCTCGTTATAGGTGAGCCTACTTGGGTTGAGCCCTCCCAGTAGTGGCATGACTATGACGGGTTGTAAGGCCGAGGCCACCCGTCACAACTAGCACAGGGAGGTTGAGGCAAGAATCGGGTATCCGGAGGAGCCGTGTATGGGGGTAGTCGTCCTCTACAGAGGTGAGGTTTCCAGATTAATGACACGCGCGAACACGAGCCGTGGGTAGTAGGAAAGCCACCCTGTAAAGGGAAAAATAAGGGGCAGCGAAGTCACGAGTGTCGTGACGAAGACAAACAGCAGTGCCAGTAAATAAAAATTATACAAGGCAAAAACCAAGATAGTTGGAATAACAATCCTAGTACTAGGGTCCTTTAGACGGGCAAGGGGTTAGACTTTCCGTGTGCTACGGTGCTTCCCTTCAAAGCGTAGTAGAGAACACGCGAAGGCAGTGAGGTCTAGAGCCCAATCCCCAGGTTGGGGTACCTTGTTGGGGAAGATTTACTGATGCAACGGCAACGCGCCGGCGCACTAAGTACTAACCATCCCGGAAATGGGTGTAAAATAATAAATAAAATTAACTAAAGTACTCCACTTTGGTGATTCATGCCCACTATTGTGGCCCACCGCCAATTGACTCTTCCGTGTCCGATGTGTTCTATCTACTATTAGTGGTAGTAGTTCATGCAATGGCTACATTACCGAAACATTCAGGATATCAACGAAGTACTAAGAAACCCTCCCTGAGGGCATTGCACTTCATATCCCCCTCCTTATTCGAGAAAGCAACTGCGAAGGCGGGCGAATGCCATGGAAAAATGGGTGATAAAATTCCAAACCTCTCCGGATCACCGGGTCAAACCTCTGCCTCAGAGAAACAACCTCCTGGAAAAGCAGCGAACCTGACTTCCAAAACTGCAAGCTCCTCCTCGTCCTGCTCAACTCAGTCAGATCACACCCTTTCAAAGGATAATATGAACAACAAAAACAACCAGCCCCCAAGACCGACTCCAGTCGAGAACTTCACGACCAATTTCCAGTCTGTACCCTTGCCACAAGAGAGGCGAACTCCGGCACAGCCAGCCAACATTGGCACGGCGTCCGAGCATGGGTTCCAACATCCACCTGCTTTGGCTCCTTCTGGACTGATCTCGGCGTCGACTTGGCCTTTCTATAACGCCTTTGTAGGGTTAGATCCGATGAATCGGATTCACGCCTCTCGGCTACTGCTTGCGCCGTGGTACCATCCCATCGCTGCCCTCGACGAGGATTTGATTTTGGCCTACGTGGATGGTTCTTGTACTTTGGACGGGTATCTACCCAGCGTCTTCACCTCATCGTGAGACTGGTGGCATCGAATTGCCATCCTGGTGCACCATATCCGAAGAAATTCGGGAGAATGCGCGACTGCGGCTCATGCAGCGCTGGTGCGTATTGCATATCAACGGCAGAGCCGGGCGCCTTTCAAATTCCTGGTGCCTAACGGCTTTGGATTCGACGTCAGCCTATTCCGCACGTGCGGTGAAATCGGTTACGGCGAACGCCTGGCCGGCCTCGAAACCCTCGCGTGGAAGAACTTTCCCACTGTGTGGCAAGAAGCCTTGTGTTGGGAACGCCCGATTCTTCGGGCTGAATTCTGGTACCTTTTCCGGCAGTCCCGGTCCAACTTCCTCCAAAACGCCATCCGTTATGAACGGTGCTGACGATCACGATTTGGGTTCTTTGTCCTGTATCAAAACTTGGAGATTGAGCGGATTGCTTTGCCTCACCGACAGAGTCGGTACGTCACACTCTCCGAGTGGTGGAGGTTCCATGAGGCCTGCCGGGGTTGCTACTTTGAGCTCTCGCCGGAACTCACGTACCTCGGTTCCTTTTTGATCCCCGGTCCAGGCTTTGGTCGTTAATTATAACCGAGTGGGTTGCCCGCACTGCGGCGTATGTGCTCGTTGAGATTTATGATCAGCATCGACTGCAGTTCATCTAACCCCGTGTGCAGGCCGCTATTCGCAATCTGGACCTCAGTGTCCCCCTTGAGGATATCGCCAAGAATAACGAATTAATCCAATTACTTGGTTTGATCGACAGTATTGACTGGAGCAAGGTCCCGCTGGAACAGAGTGGTCGGCTTGATGGCAGCGGTGGAGGTACTGGTGGTCCGGGTCTTGGTAGAAACACCGCTCCTACTGGAGACTTCATCTACTACGATCCCCAGGAGTTCCAGGAGATGTCCTCCGAGGAAGAGAGGGAACTCCGCGACGCACCCCGGCACGTGCCAGACGACCACCAGATTGGGTACGTCGATTCCGACGATTACTAGCGTGCTTTTAGTGCGAATGACCCGATGGTCGATAGCGAACACAAAGAGCCGGGGGACGTGGAACTAGATGTTGCCGACATGGTCGTAGACAAATCCCCCGAGGGAGTGCCTCCGGATCTCAGTCCTCCGACAGCGAGCGTTGGGACTTCACTCCCTAAAGGGTTATAATCAATGAAAGCGATGTCATTGTCCACTTCCTCCGCGGAGCGGGTTGAAGCACTGCCGAGGTTTCGGGTGACGTCAACACTATGGCAGATGCTATGGCTTACCTCCTTGCAGGTGGTCACGCCCCGGACAATGGGGAGGGATCAAACCTCAAATCCAGTATCCTGGTCTTTTTCCCTGGCCTAGCCAGTCATTTAGCTTGGCATCAAACAGGGGCGCGAGGCTCCTGAGTAAACGTTCCCGTTTAGAACGGCGTTTTCTCTTTTATTTCCGTCCTTGACGGAGTCCATACAAATGGGGGTGTACTCCTTCTTTCCTACTTTCCCCGGATTCGCGACGCTTTTATCCCATTTGGGCATTGCACAGCCTAGCTGGATTTGCGTTACGGGGGCTGCGGTGATATTGGACTACCTTTGAACGAGGGAGGTGTTCGATGAGTTCCATGGTGTCCCAGCTTGGGTCATATCCGTACCAACGGACTCGGTATCTTAGAGTACCTTTTGATTCCAGGTGTGCCCAACGATTCGGTCAATCACAAACTTTTGTTTGTAGACTTGCCGGCCTTGCCGTGTTACGGTGACCTCGATTGTCAGGGGTTGCCCGTTGGACGGGATATTTTCTCTCAGGAGTGCTTCAGGATGCAACCTGCTGGCTTCGCTCGGAGAATGCGGCACAGAGTGTGGAATAATATCCCTCAAGAGGGTGTACTCGTGAAACGGTTGCCACGTGCGGCAGTAATTGGGTCGTAGCGCTACGTAACGAGGTTTCTCCGTCCCATGTTAACGGCAGACCGGTCGAACCGCGAGCTTGCGGGCATCTTGCCACTTTGGCGGAGTGTGGAGGTCATTCCCTGGTGGTGTTTTCAAAGTGGCACTGTGATTGGTGCGGGGCGCACAATCTCCGTGCGTTCATGTCACCCCTACGGCATGTAGTTTTGAACCCCCTCTTTGCGTTCCACCTCCGTTGGATTGGGCCTTACAGTGTCCGGCTGAGCCGTGCACTGCTGTGTTGGCACCCGATATCTGGCCGTTATTTCCGATGCTTCGGTGTGTTCCCTCAAACTCCTTGATGGAAAGTGTACAGCTGGCCTCGTGGACACCCCGTCCGGGGACTTTGCATCTAAGTGAGGTGTGATGTCTTCCTCAAGAGGTGCATCATCCGGGACGACCGGTTTAACCTTGGCAACGACGCCGGATTTTTCCAAGATGGTCGGTATATCACGGCGTACGGGCGGAGACCTTGGCACTTCAATCTCCGAGGTTCGGACAGTATTCCCGTTATGAATGGTTCTCAAATCCGGGGCTGTAGAGCCAGGGACTTGAGTTGCCAGAGGGGCATTTTTGCTTTCCTCCCTCATGAGGGTTTTTTCAATTTCCAGAGTTGCTGGTTTTCCAACCCGTGCGTTGCCCGCTACCAGCGGTGTGGTTGGTGCTGAGGAATCCCTTTTGGTGGGAAATTTCGTCAACAACGGTTCTGCGACTACACCCTGATGAGGGGTCTGCGAAACGATATCGCTATCCAGATTCAGGAAACTGCCCTGGTTTAGGGTTACAGACTGCGATTTCGGTCCACTCTCCCGTATCATAAGGTGTAACTGCGTCGTTCTGGAACCCTGTGTGTGAGATTTCGAGGCTTCATCGACCTTCCTTGTTCCACGATGAGGTTCAATATTACCTTTCCCTGTATCACAGCTCAAATCCCATTGACACGGTAATACATTTCTAGCTTGGCGACAGGTCCCCTCCTCCTCCTTAGACGGAGCAAGGGGAGTAGCAGTAGGATGTCCCGCATGGCGGGTGTAAATGCGCGCTGAAGGGGCGGTAGGGTTAGGAGAAGAGAATGGTCCGCTTGGACCTAAACGATCCGCCCAAGCCGGGGTTCCGACAAAGTCGGTAAATCTGAGAGGCCCCAAGTAGGGTGTGGTAGAGTAGTCTTTATATTTAGTCCGAAGGTTTCCGGTGTTGCTGAGTGTGTAAAGACTGGTTTCCCCGTTTCCCGGACGACCTCAGACGAGGGAGGAGGGGCAGGTACAATACGAACGTGGGAAATCCGCTCGTGTGCCTTGCGCATTTCCACTAGGACAGTGTCGGAGTTAATAGATACCACTTTAATGGGTCCATCCGCCACAGTCGAAAGCTTGTGAAGCTTCTCCCGTTCCGGGTTATAATATTCTTTACGTATAAAGACTTATGTAATAGCCCATATGCGGGGAGCATTATATCGTAAACGAGGGTCAAAACCCTGCTTGTACGTGGCTAATGCGCGGTCCATAGACTTCCAAGCTGCGGTGATCAGTTCAGTAATCCATTGCTTCCATTCCTGGCGGTAGCGACCCACAGATGGGAAATTGGCCAGGTGGCTTGAGATTCTGATGCCACAGGCAGGGGTAAACGAGATAGAACCAATTCGAACGGTAATCAGGCACGTGGTCTTGAGGTTATGGGGATGACGAACTAGACGCCTGAGCTCTTTCTTTGACAGCACCACGGCTTCTTCGCATGCGTCACCACCTTCAGCCTGACTGGTGGTTTTTCTTTCCCCAGACGCTAATATTAGTGTCGCGGCATGTATGAGCACCTCTTGGGATACATCTAGCATGTATTTGGCCGTCGTTTGAGCCATATTCAACAAATGTCTGTAGCTATGCAACGAACGAAAGAAACTAAAAGATTCCAATAGTTCCCGACGCTCATACATCCACCAGCTTAGAAAAGCATTCACGGGTATCGTCTTGATGATTTGAGAGACGATCTTCTGCACCCATTGGAGATGGGATGTTGGAGATATCATGACGCCTTGCAATTGTGTCGTTCCATCGACACCGAGCTTCGTGTTAGAGTAAAACCTCTGAGCGCCATGTTTGAAAAACTTCAATGGCGAGAACGGAGTGTTTGTCTTGACATGCTCATCAATCATTTGCCAGAATTGCGAATGCGACACCAGCATGTTCTTGCAATGATTCTTGAAATGTGAGGGTAGTTCCGGCACTCGTTCGTGCGTCCAAGAAACGACTGGGCTCACAACAGCCATAATAGCTTCACAACAGCGCTCAAGGACACTTTTGGAGCACTTGAAGACCACCATGTACAGTATTCCTGTTTCTGCCGCACAAATGTATAACGCCGGGCCAAAGTTCAGAACAACCAATTCATGAATTATCTGGGTCATGTGCTACATCGGAATGTACTTCAAAAACGTTTCGTCGCCAACCTCGCACTGAATCAAACCAGTTGTTGATATCGTTGTAGCTGCCATGAGACTGGAAGCTGCGACTCGAGTTCTGATCTCAACAGCGGCCAACACAATTGGCTCGTCTCCCACATCCCAATCTACACCAAGATCTGCTTCCTAATCTCGAAAGTTTACCCTTTGGAGAACGGCAACACCCTCATGGGAGAAAGACAAGTATTGCATGTTCTTCAGTGCGACCATTCTGATCTCAAAAACGTCTTTGACAAACGTCTTAGATGTTAGTGTGCTTAAGACAGCTTGCTCATTGATTGTGCCTCTCATCATGGGTTCCGTTGAAACCTACGAGCTAAACCTGCCGGTGTAGAATAATTCAAACCAGCTCTGTACATTTCCTTCCTTGCCAGAATTGCCACCCTCCAACCCCATCATTTCTTTTACATCCACCAGGTTTAACAAGACTTGTCCTGCATTGGTTCCGGTGACGTGAATTGTCCCAATACGAACCACTCAGTGCATTGCTGACCAACTGGGAGGGGTTGGCAACTCGCCTGGATCACATTCTGTGTTCGCTCCTTAAATTCCCTGTAGCTGCCCCTCTCTCCTCTGATTTCGTGAAACAGAGCTTTTGTAAAGTTAAAGATGTGTTTAGCAACTGCCACCCAAGTGTTCAAACTTCTTTGAATACTTTTTAGCACAGTTTATATGAACCGAAGCACTTTGGGGAACTTCTCTGTGCCATGCTCCCTGACAGCAACAGCTGCAATCCTAGACTGTCCTACACGACGGTTCAATCTGGCTCCCACTGGTTTTGGTGCAACGAATCAAGCCGCCCCCAAAGATCGTCTGTCGTCAACGAACTTTTTTTGGCGGTCGAAGACTTGCTGCATGTCAGGGGCGGGAACAGAAGAAGCAGCTGTTGCAAAACTTGAGGAAAGATTTCTACCACTTCCGCTCTCCGCGCCCCCCTTCGGACTGTACGCTTGTCTCGCTGTTAGCCATCTTTGTCTCTGCACACGAAAGCCCAATGGAATCTCCCACAATTTCTCCTGGCATTACTCCCTCTCTCTCAGTTGCAGCATCTTGCTGGTCATCACGTGCAGGGTCCGTAAACGACGCAACGACAAACGGATGCACCCTCAAAAAGGTGATCAGACATACGAACACCTAACCCACTCCCAAATCAGAAATCAACTCCATAAACGTCTTCTTTTTGTACCCTCTGTCCGCGGAAACGATACAATTGTTCAGAGACTCCTCATTACGGCTATATAGAAAAGATAGAGAAGCTTTCTCACCAATTTCATATGAGCCTAACTGCAACGCCTAAATATTATACCGAAAACAACGCGAAACAAGGCCTCAGGTACGGCGTAAGCAAATTGTCCTTCTCTGTCCCCCTTTCTACAACTAAATATTTTCACCTGATTTTCCGCTGCCCTGGTGCCAAATAGTTCATAATCGAGAGTTACAAGAAGCCGCAGAAGCGTGAAGAATGCTTTGCGTGTTTCCCTGAACGCCAGGCTTTCGAAATTCGATCAGTTGTTTTGTTCGGTCGCGTTGTGCGATCTAAATGAGACTGCTTTCATCGCCCTTTCCAGTGAGAGCGTATTCCTTCATCTTCTCTGACATGAACTGCATCCTTTGCAGTGACAAAGTAATGTGCTCAAACTGTCAAGGCGTGTCAATTGCCCTTTCAAACCCAAAACGGGTCGTTTGTGACAGCAACAGCACAAAAAAGTAACAGTGCCTTTTGACCAGTGTAAGAGTGCTGTAAGACCACTTTTTGTGCACAATAATCTCACTTAGCCATTGCATCTGTCGAAGAAGGCGCCGATGAAGGGGAAGACCATGTCGAGGGTGCGGTGTTCCTTTTCTTCCAGCATTCCTCGTAAGCCTTCTGTGGTGAAGAAGCCGTTGAGGGCTTGGGAGTTGTCGGTTGTGGAGAAGTCGATGTGGAGGCCGGATGCGGGGGAGCCCTTTTCAATGGCGGCGAGGATGGAGTTGGAGTGTTTGAGGATCGAGGTGCGGATGGAATGGAAGGAACGTTTGGTGTTGTTGGGGCCGACTGTGGTGAGGAGTGATTCGGAGCGTAGTCGTTCGATGGCGGTGGCTTTGATGAGCTTTGAGACGTCGAGGTGGAAGTTGTGAAGGGGTTCGAAGGCGAAGATGTTGTAAGAGGAGAGAAGGGGAGTGATGTTGAAAATGGCGTAAGATTCGAAGAGAGAGGGATACTTTGCGAGCGAGAGGGACTGTAGGGCTCTGGTTGCTTGTTCCTTTTTGGTGCGAGCGAATTTTGGCTTGCGGTCGAGCTGGGCTTCGTCGGACTGGCGAAAGAGAGCGGCGTGTTCTCTGCGTTTGTTTCGCGTCTGAAATTGTGTGCGGAAGTGGATGGGGTTTGTGTTGAGGGAGAGGTGTTCGTGGGGGACGGTACATCTGGGGCAGGGGTGCTGTGGTCGTGTTCCGTTCGAGATGGCGAGGATGTCCTTTGCCTTTGGGATGTTTGCGCAGTAGCTGGAGAGGATGGGGTGGCAGTGGTGGAGTACACCGTGGGCGTAACGGAATGAGAAACCGAGGAGGGCGGAAGAGAGGAGTGGGTTGAGGATTGCAGAGATGGTGCGCTGAATGAGGTCCATTCTTGTTTCGCGTGGGATGCTGAAGGACGAATTTGGGATGAAATCTGCGTGGTCGGGAGAGGAAGAGGTGGAGAAGGATATTGGGATGTATCCGAGGAGGGTGAGGTTTTCGGAGATACACTTTCGGCGGAATGCGTCTGAAAAGTTGAGAAGGGTGATGTGAAGGGGATATGAGTTGATGGAGGAGCTCTTGAGTGAGGTGGCGGACTTATCGGAGTATAACGGGACGAGACCGACGAAAAATTCCATACCTGTTGTTTCGGGGGTGTGCCAGACGATTTCATTGATGTGGCACTGCATGATGGCTTGTTTGAAGGCAGGAACGACTTTGTTTCCAAAGGCTGCGGCCACAGGATTGGCGAAGGCGGGGGTGGAAGAGGAGGAAGGGGAAGATTGGGAGACGGGTTGGAAGAAGGTGTTGTTGAGGTGTGCGAGAGCAAGTTGTTGCTTCAGGACGTCTGTGGCACGTTTTTGGAAGAGGGTTGCGGAGAAGGAGTTGTGCTCGTCGGTGAATGTGAGAGGGAGCAAGCCGGTGGAGCTGATGCGTTCTTTGAGGAGGTGTTCTTGGAGTGCGAGGCACTGCTTTGCGGAGGAGATGGATTTCTGGAAGGCTGACTTGGAGAAGTCCGGGTGGTTGAGGAGGGAGATGAGTTCGTCGGCTTTGCGTGTGCTGAAGGAGGAAGCGATGGAGGAGATACAGAGGACGAGTTGCTTGAGAAGAGGGTTGTGGAGGAGAGGGGAGGGGGATTGAGACGAGGTATGGGGAGGTGGGTTTGAGGAGGAGACTGAAAAGAGGGCGTGACTTGCCTTGTGGTGTGCGTCTTCTTGTTTGGAGGGAAAGGGAGGCCTGTTGGATGTGATAGGGTTCATCTTCGGCGAGGGGGACGTTGTCGGAGGGGCGGTGTGAGGGAGTGGGTGGAGGAATAGTGGAGAGGTTTGGAACGGATTTTCGTCGCTTGGTCCTTGGAGGGAACTGGACTGGAGCGTTGGCAGAAGAGGAAGGGCCTTTGTCGGGGATGAGTCGATGAGGGTACATGCGTTGGTGGCTCTGATGAGAGAACGCCGTGTGGCCATAGAAGGTGCCACGGGGATGGCAACAGGGTATCATAGCGGGGGAAGGAGAACGGAGAACGGGATGCTTGGAAACAGAGAATGGAGGGTGGTGGCGGAGTGGGATATCGGGGAGCGTGATATTTTGGCGCACGTAGATGAGGTGGTGCACGTGATACAGAGCGTCTTTTTGTAGGGCGTGGGGTAGAGCATGCGATGCACGGAGCAGGTCGGGCAACGGGTGATAGAAAGCCAAAGCTATTTGGTTATGTAAACGCTATGTATCTAATATATTTTGCTATTTGAAGGGGCACTCGCTCAGGACCAGTAAGATTTGGATTCCATGTGCACCTGAGAGGGTAGGTGTTAGTGGAGTCTGGCGCTAGTTTTACCTCCAAGGAAACTAGGTAATGTCTAGTATACTGCTAGTATTTTGTCCCAAACAAACTAGCTCTGTGCTATGTATGGAATTATTTTGAGAAATTTGATTCATTCAAAATTGGGCTTGAAGAGTCGTTATTCGTTCATCTTAATTCGTTCTCTTTTCAATGCCAAACTTCAATACCGAAAACACTGACGAAGCCAATGTTTGCAGGCACTGGCTTGCATTTAATGCAGACGAATGGAAGGAGAAAAAACAAGGATGGCAAGATTACAAAAGCTTTATATCAAGGACGATGCAATTTCTGCAAAGGTAATACAAAGTCCTAGTTTTCATATTCTGGGTGCTATATCAGAAAGGAAAAAGATGTTTTTTTATGTCACACTGTTACTAATAGAGATTGTTTTATGAAACGCATTGAAGAATGTCGCGGTATAATGAAGTTCAGAAGCTGATGAAGATGTCCTTAACCTTGTAAACCTTCGTTTTTTATATTAAAAATCTATTTCTGAATGCAAAAGTTTACAATAAGTTCATTTTACCTTTAGCCCCCTACTAGTTCAATCCGCGTTATTTAGACTTGCTAGATTATTTAAACTCTTTGACGAAACTGCCTCTTTCACAGATGTCACCGTATTCTTTCTGCTGTTCAAGTGGGTGTTATAAAAGTTCTGAGAGTCTAAAGATATTTAGAATTAGTCGAGCTCCCGAAGGAGTTATGGAGTTTTATGAAACCCAGCGAGGTTCGAACTCATGTTTTATTGCTCGCATGTGACCTGATGACCGCTGAGCTGCTGTTATGGCTCAGTGGTAGTCTTCTACAAGTACCTATAATTGAAAGACCACCCGGTTGGCCATGTTTCAAGTTCAAATTTTGAAATGTGGAGCCATGCGGATCAGATCTCAATATTTTTTAATTTAGCCTGCGCTGACCTCATATGAGGTCAGCGCGCCGGTCCGATAGACACTAGGTATAGAGACAAAAAGTGGTACAACGAATTTGGTGAGTAGCACCAGCGGGGTAGTCCGTTCGCATAAACTTCGGTCTGACTGCGGCGAGGACTCAAACATGAAGGGTGGAAGTTGGGTCACCGGATGGGGGTGGCAGCACCAAACCATTAGGGGCACCAGATAGCCCAGTGGGCTAACCGTAACCAAACGGTAGTGCTCTTTTCACGGCGCACATTGGCTAGTAGCGCCTGACTAGCCTTAGCTAAGCCAGATGTTTGACTGTAAAAACCAAATGGTATCACACTTAGCGAAGAGATGCTTACCTTTACCAGTCTTGGAGAGAGAGCACTGCACCCGCTTTATGGGTAGGCGAGGTTGAACCACAGGTGTACTCTACTACGTGGCATACGTTAGGGTTGGCTCTAGTGGCATGGCACCACGCCAAAGTAGTGAGGTATCACTACCTACCTAAAGTAATTAAAACAAAATACTACTCCAATTAGTTAGAAACTCAAACCCACGTGGTATACTAAGAAATTGGTTCAGCGTTCATTACACTGCCCAGGTGGACAGATAATACTGTAGTACAGGATTACCGGGTGACTTTTCTGTCACTCTGAATTTTCTTATGACTCTTGCCAGAGTGGGGTGTTTCGACTTATATTTTGATTTTCTCATCAATATTCTCGTGAAGGTTATCGGTCCGGTTCTTTTACTGATCCCGGGGTGTCTGCGTCTTCTTGAGAATCGAGGCTACACCTACGGTTTCCTTTATTCCTGCGGTTAGAGCTCATCATACCCTTGATTTCCTTTTTGTTTTGCGCTTGTTGGTTTTAATCTCAAGATCTTGATCCTGTAGTTGGGATTCTCTGAAAGCATTCACGACATATTAGAGTCCAATCAAGACCACTTGCTTATCTTTTGTGTGGTGTTTTTTGAATTGTTCGATAATAGATAGTCCTACCTCGTAGCACTTCTTAAGTTTCGTTGGGCCTACTTCTCCCATAGCAGCATCTTGTTTAATTCAGAGTATATCCAATATGTCTTTCATCCGACCCAGGTTCATGTTAAATATTGGTTCTTGTGGTTTGTGTGTGTCTATACAGCTCATCACTAAATCATTTATAATGCTAGCGAACCTTTGCGATGTCATACCTGCATTCTTTATTCAGAATAGTTCCATGTTCGGAACTTTGTTTTGCGTTCTATTTGGCTTTTGAAAGATCAGAAAATGCCATTGCGGATCCGGTGAAGTGATCAAGATATTGAGAAATCTATTCAGATGAGCGTTTTTGCTTGCATTGGATTGTTTGTAAAGCTTAACACTTCGTCGAAGTCTGTCAGTCGTGGAATTTGTGGCCATAGAATTGATGATTTTTCAAACAGGCAGACGTTCTCACGGCTTTGAAAGCATCTTGAAGCTCTCCTTATGTGGTGCAATACCGTGAGAGGGAAGGCACACGAGGGTGTTAGAGATCATTCTCTCTGAAGAGGGTATTGCAGCGACAGATACCGCTGTGGTGAGTACACGAGCCGGGTTTAACTCCGGGACTCATTCCAAGACTGACATGCAGGTGTGGGAACGCCCTAGAAACGATAGAGACGTGCATAGCGGCGTCAGTACGGGGAGCGAGATCACTCAGGAGAGGTGTGAAAGACGTGTCACTGGTAAGGAAAATAAGTACCACTTGTATAACAGAGAAATAACAATAGAACAAAACACATATTAAGAGATACACAAGTCTATAAATGTGGTTGAAAGCGCCATGGGGGGATGTATTTTCCTACAGAAAGCGACGAATATGGGAAGAAGGATATCGTGTGCCAAGGGTTCCTTAAGTCAACGCCGAACACTCGCTTGTGCGAGGTTTATTGACGGGGATGACCCAGGCTCACCTACCTAAGTAGGGTGCTGGTCATCAGCCGTGCACTGTATCGTTTAGATAGATAAATAGATAAATAACTAAATAAATGAATAGCTGCACAGTATCCCTGAGAAGGGTCGCCTGCACGCACACACGTGTGTTATTCGCACTTCTATCACTAGTTTCCAATTACAACAGTACGAACTGTGCCAAAACCACATTGGAGAACTGCTTGTCATACACCTAGGCCAGTCCGCGACCCCTCGAGAGGGATATATGGGCAGATAAGTCCACAAGTACTGTGAAGAGCGTTGCTCTAAACCTTTCCTGACCGCCTTTTTGATGGTTAATTTCTTTCCGAACTTTAGGTACCAATATATGGTCATTGCTAAAGTGACTGCTTATGCGTTGGGCATATTGTAGCCGAGACTTGCTTGTGCGTCTAGATTTTCAGCCTATTATCTGATTGATTTCCGATATAACATCGTATGGGTGCTATGCCAGAAAGTTGGTGGAATTGAATTGCTGCTTACGCTGAGTTTGTTCTCTTGGAACATTAAATAGGGATTGAAATTTGGACACGTGGTGTAGAGTTATGGTACGTAACCGAATTTGAGAATGTTTAGATATAAACAAGCCACGGTCACCGGATATGATGCTGGGAACAGAGGTGGAGTGGTTGAATTGGTTGGAAGTCCATGGTGATGATCCGAGTTAGAAGTTCGGAACATCCATAGGGGTTTATATAGAGTTTCTGGTGTAGTTCTATCAGTGCCACTAGTCGATGAGAATTCGTCCGAGTTAAACGGTATGATGCTTGGTGTTCGTGCTGGCCTCCATAGCGACTGGTTTACCGGGTTCAGTGCCGGATCTAGTCGTTTTATGACTTGGTAAATTCCATCAATACTGATGACTTGTCATCAGACGAGGTCTCGATGATCTGGCATGAAACCAGGGTGCCAGTGGTGACTTGGCACGATTCCTTCTGGAATCTTTCATGGCCGTTCGATCCCTGCTGTACCGTGTGAAGTGTCTGTCAACGTTGTGAGTAGTAGGCAACGTGTACTTTAGAGCCAATATGTCCACGTGGTCAACCAAGACTTCTTTGACATGAACATGTTGTCATGTCATACTGACAGGGTGTCACGAAGATGTCAACTCGGCTTTGAGACCAGTTTGGTATTGCAAATGGGTAACTGATTTATTCAGCAGATCGAGTAAAAAAAGTAGCTGGTTTGTGCAAGTTAGAACTGATGCTGTAGCCAACTATACTCAAAGAAAGGTAAATAAGAACTAATTCTAACATATGACAAAAGGGTACTAAAAGCGCCCAATTAGCTCCAGTGGATTTAAGGAAGTTATATAAGCCTACTAGCGCAGTAATTCGTTACTCAAGGTTGAATGGCAAGTACTGTGGCAGGACGTATGTTTATGTGGCCGTGTTGACAACATGTGGGTCCTTGCCCACAGTACAAGATTTCCATTTGGAGTGCGTGTAGTACGTCACCGACGACAGCAGGCGATTCATAAATTTCCTTTTCGCAAATATCTTGCACCTGAATTCATCAATTCAGTAACGTGAAGTATGCTCAAATGGCAAAAGCAGGTGGTGACGCGCCATTGTCGGAACTACTGTTCTTATGAGAAGATTAACGAATCAAGGGTAACACAAACAAGGGTTTAGTAACAAAAGTAGATTATGACGGTGTCTCTTCCTTCTACTCTGTTTTTCTTTCACAGGTTCCTAGGCAGCGTTCCGGCTTAAAAACTGGAAGATTCGAAGAGCGCAACAGTTCAAACATTATACGTAGTAGTTGCACACACAAATTCAATATCGGAAGTACACTAACAAGCGTATTGAGGGTACAGAGAGTATAAGCGGGGCAATGAAGATATAAATCTTTCACACTGTTTCCATTTTTTGGGAACCAAACCAAACTAGTCGAAGAACATGTAGGCAACAAGGTGAGCCAACATAGAAATATCTGGTTGATAAATTGGAGGAGCGTGAATCGGAAGAGGTGGGGTCAAGAGGAAGTTTGCCAGAGAACAGAAGCAGTTCCAGTGCTTGGTTGAGAGGACTGTTAAGCTTTGTAAGCGGGTTGGCAAGGTTACAATTTACTGGAACCCACACCTTACGATTAACGTTTTGGGTTTCTAACTCATAGCGAATAACACTCACATCTGCACGAATCGAGTGGTCTGAAGCATTGCGGCAGGTAGAAATTATGTCAAAAAAATCCTTAGAATCCATTACTACAGCCAAAGACACATCCAAATTAAACATATTCGAAAGAGCTTTGAACAAAATCTTCACTTCATCAATAGCAGTGCCTGCAGCTAGTACTTCTGCGGATCCGATAGACTTAACGGGACGGCGAGACTTGCGGGAAGCCCACGAAAGCGTATGAAGCACAGAGTTCGAACACATTTCTCCAAATAGTAGTCCAGAAACGTAGCCAGGTTGACTATACTCGCACGGGCGACTGGCATCAGCAAAAACCAATACAGAGATATTGTAACTTCTACTTTCTAGCCTGGAGTAGGGAATGCCTGTACCCTAGTTCTTCAAGTTTCGTAGTGTGTTGATCTGACAGATTAGATCTCTGACGTGCGCGAAAGGGCCGTTCTGCTGCAGAAGGCTAGACGCCATAGAACAAAAAGGGGATATAGCTATACCGAGCCATCCGCTGGAGCTGTTAAGTGAACGAAATGCAGCAATATCTACTTTGTTTAGATGCTCATCGTATTGCTTGCGTCGCGTACGACCGCGGGGGAACGCTTCCAATGAATGCAGTTTTTCATCTCTGTGGATAAAGAATTCGTAATCATTGGTCTGAATGATAACAAGACCGTAAAAATGAAAAGAACCTGGTCCGAATACAATACTTCCAAGCTCCTAGGAGCGATGTGTCCTTGATATTGTTTGATCTATGAGATTCGGAGGTCCAGCAAGTAACACGTCATCCACAACTTTGACAGCGACCATTGCCACAATAGACTTTTTCATCCAGTAAAATAATTTGGGTACATAAGCAAGCTGGGTAAAACCAAGAGAACGTAACAGACTGTCGCTCAGCATTTGCTACTTTGCAGATGCGTTAACCAGTGCATAAGCCGCAGCCAAAAGCAGCCAGTAGAAACGATAGCGAGTAGCACATTCGCGCAGCCGGACGACGAAGACGTCTCTGGTTGCATCCCCGGTCTGCTAGAACGGGCTCTTGAAGTCAATTTTCGCCAAGATTCATTTGTTAACTACGGCAAGCGAGAGCAAAATGCGAATTCCAGTCGGAGGGCAGGTAGCAGAGTCGGTCTTCCGCGATAATGTTTCCTTGTCTTCGCTTCCATGCGGGGCTATACTAGCTTTGAGAAAGAGGGAAGAATCGTCACATTTCTTGATACGATACAACACGTGGCTGGTAATGACATTTGCCCCTTTGGATATATTTGAGATGGGAGTTGCCAAGACTGTTTTCTTGAAAGATTGTTCTTCTTTTCGATACGCTTTCTCGGTTACAAACAAAGGCAGGCCCTTTGCTTGGTGTAGCATAAATGTTTTGCATCCAAACGCTTCGTAGAACTCATGTACATACTTTTGCTATATGCTATCGAGTTCTTGGCCTGGTGACAATTGTACTTCGTTGCTGTGTACGGGATGGAAGACAGAGGGACTGTTCTCGGTAGGGAGGTTGGTGTTTGCATCTTCCGATGTCTGCTTCGAGATGGGTGGAGCAAGGGAATTATGGCTTTCGGTGTTGTACCGCCATTTTTCGTCCTGTAATTTCAATAATTTCTTCCCACCATCGCCGCATCTGATAGTATGTTTACCTGTACGAGCAGTAAGTGTGTCCACTGTTCCTGGGTAAAATGCGTTATCGAGTGGCCAGAATATTCCGATGTTGTCGCCAACTGTTTGCAAAGCAGGATTTGGGGGTTGAAGGGTAGGATTCAAGGAGGGTGAGACGGAAGGGTCCGGAGAAGTTGTATATGGACCGTGAAAAGATGGAGCAAATGGAGGGGTGAGATCTTCGGTATCGCTACTTACGGGTTGAGGGGTCTCCGGGGATACGTTGGGGTCCTTGAACGTAACATCTTTTAAATTTTGCGATAGTGAAACATCTAATTCATCAATAGCATGCTGCACAGCCGTAGCTAATTCATCATTGGAGGGGGTTATTCTTATGTCTTCCAACGCAGAAGAGATAGTGCGTTCGTTATTTCTGTGAACGGTAGTAGTGTGCAATGCATGACCATAGGAAAGCACAGGTCTAGGAGAAAACCAACGACCTCGTTTTACTTGTTGTTGCTTCACATATACTTGCACCAAGTCTCCTACGGCAAGGGGAAAGTCATGAGTAACCTTCGAACGTAGGATTATTGTTAACTTAAGTTTCGCAATTAAGGCTTCGTGAGCCTCAGCAAGATCATCGGATATGGGAGCAGGGAAAGAGAAAAATAATATTGGCCGTGAAAAACCTTTCGCTAAATCGTATGCAGACAATATATCGTATCCTTGCAAGTGATTGGAAATGAGTAGCGCTTGTTGAGTTAACAAAGATGTTACGGGGGGTTCTGTTTGGGAATGATCGCCTTTGAGCCGTTGAAAAATGTCTCTGATAAGCTTGTGCTTGGATTCGAGAACATTTTTGTTATGTATCCATGGTGGTATTGGGCGAGGCTGAATGTCATGATTGGACAAGTAATTGAGAAAGATTTAGTTCTTAAGAGTGGGATCAAAGAGTACAGCAGCGGGAGCCCAAAACGGAGAGACCTAATTTGACTCGAATGCAGTAATGGCATGTGCCATAGGCGGATTGGGTACAAAAGTACCAGCAGAGTATCTCAAGACGGAATCAATGGCATGAAATACGCAGATCTCATTCAAAAAGAAATGATCGACACACACAAGTTCGTTGAAAGAACGTGACAAAGAGAGAAGGGACAACTTGCGTGGTGGCAAAAGGCGTGCATTAGTAGAGCGACTACTGCATTCTTCAGGTGTTTCTTCAGGTGTTGTTGATACGCATTTCTCAATGCCATCGGTCCAAGTACCGTTATGTTACAGGAGTAGCTTAATATCAGTATAAGACGGGTGTCCATATATATGTTGATGTACTTTGTTCACGATTCGTTTGACTTCCGACCACTGGCGCTCGCTGGTAGAATTGGTAATTGAAGCAGTAGCGCAAGAAAGGGATGAAGCATGTTGAGTAGGAAGCGTTGTTTTTGATGAATTGAAAGTATGAGAGGGTATTATCAGTGCATATCGTGATCGATTAGAGTGATCGTGTCTCGCGCGATTTCATCAGACGTCTTGGGAAGTTGGAGTGCACTGGTACTGTTATGCAATATGTTACAGTGTTGGGTGACGTTTCTGCCAACAACCCATTGGGAAGAACCTTCCACGAAAAGGTGGCGTATATGCACAAGTTTGTTTCTGTCAGAGTACAGCTCTACTCCAATCGAACCAATAATTGGCTGAGACTCAATAGAATGATCGCCTATACCATACTGCAAATAGGGAGTATCGGCGATGGATTGAGGCAGTGGATCATAATTTCCTTTCCAAGAAGGGCATACAATATGCTTGATCAAACTTAGTTCATTCTCGCCGATACCTGAATAGGGCGCACCATCGTCCAGCAAAGTCCTAAAGTAGGCATACCGTAAAAAGGAAGATTAGCATGAGAAAGTGAAACCATGTTGAAAACGAGTACCTTATGTGTGGAGCAACGCTTTCCGGTCGGTTGGGAGTTTTTCCTATTCATAGGAGTATCCACTGGTGGATTGGTTCGATACCTCATTTATGAGTTGATCCCTCACGGGATAGCGATGAGGTGGCATTTGAGGGACCTGGACAGGTATTAATAGTGGCATTCTGGTGAAAGATGGTAGGCTGTACGCGTGTGGTAATTTCGGTTTCAATTTTGGATATTTAATTTTATGGTTATCGCCACTTGCGGCTCAGAAAGTGGGAAATCCACGTGTATGGACCTCAAGAGGTGTGCACCAAATTAGTTTATTTATTTAGTTTATTGTGGTGCAAACATACTTAGGTAATCACGGCCTCGCCGTCCACACCACCAGTAAATGGTAACCCTCTTGGCGGAGTAATTCTAAAAATGGGGTAATTATAAAGAAACGTAGAGTCACTCCTTGTCCAGTTCTCATTGCTCTTTTTAGTTCAAGTAAACAAAGTCTCCCGCTCTTTCCCACTCTTAGCGGTCGTATAGACCATTGCGCTACGATATTCAGGCAGTCCACAACACGTCAGAGTCCATGTAGCAACAGAAAGCTCTACAAAAACAACGTAAAGCTACAAAAGAACAAAACCAAGGCCCTGGCATGCAATCTCTCTACCTTTATAAGGACCATTATAATATAGCAAGAATAATGAAGACATTGGCTGGCCCGAGTCTATGGTTTCCAAAATTTAAAGAGCTTGGAAAAGAGAGAACAACTGGCTTTAGAGGCTGCGGAACACCGTCTTGTACTGCGCTAACCCACTCTCCCTGTCCACAACAGAAAAACCAGAAGATGGTTGTTAAACCCATAGAGCATGCTAAAGAACGTGGGTTTGCGTTAGATGTGAACCATATTTAGTACTATATTAAAGAGATGGCAAACGATGGGTAAAAATCGTACGAAAACCAGATTTGTTCCGATGATGCAGTTCGCTCTTTGCGGGCAGAAAATCGCGAGATAACCGTTTAAAAAGCATAGAACAACAACGTATGAATACTTTCTGCCAGACACCATAGACCTCTTCAGAATGTTGGTACGTCACGTGAAGGGTTTGAAGTAAAACATCCTGACTTTTTTAACGACATCAATCGAATTAATCTGGGCCAGACAGCTGGAAACACAACGTATGAAAACCGACATAGACTTTTCACAAGCGCAAGCACAAATCGAAGAGGCCAAATGAATAACATCAAAGACATTGTATCCCACATTTCGGCGGTATGATATTGCGGACGAGAGATCGCGTCATGTAATCTCGAATCAAGAAGATTGTATAGTGAGAACAGTGTTCAACACGGAGGCTCTGCATCAGTGAGCGAACGCTACAAGCAAACCGTTTCACTCATTGCATTCTGTGGTAGGCAGCGCCTTCCGAAGGACAAGTATGCAGTGTCAGAAAGAATAACGGAAACTTGTGTGGAGCACCAGCCGCAGTGTTGACAGACAGAGCTGTAGTACACAGTAATACGAATCAGAACAGTCAAACGAGCAAGCGCACGAAGAGTAGGAGCGGAAAGGCCACAATTCGGGGTCGTAAGCAACTTGGAAGTTGGTGTGTAGCTGAGGACGAAGCGACTCAGTCAAACGACGATCGTACCATCACCATTGCGTAAGGGCGTCGCCAAATGTGTTTGGGAAATAAAGTAAAGAAGAACGAGTTGGTGGCAAGCGCTGCCGATGCCCTTCGGCACTTGTCGCGGAGCAGGTGAGGTTGGAAGTCGAAGCGGGTGGCCGTCTGGGTTTTGCAGAATTACCCCACATGCTCAATTATAGGAGCCCGAATCAAAATGCGGCGACCAAAACCTCGTTGTTTGGTGGCCTGGAGTAAGATCTGCACACTCCAAAACTTTTGCAGAATTACCCCACCGAGAGGGTTAACCTTGATTCTCTTTCGAGATGTACTCTTTGCAGAGTAAGGCTCTGGTAAGAAAGGCCCTCGTAGGGATTACGACTCCTCGCAGAGAGTATCCACGAGTGGATTCCGTCTACCATCCCCTTGGGAACATTCAGGCGTCATTACTCCTACAGTATCAACGTGTTCGGTATTGGTTATTTGTTCCACTGTCAGTCTTGGATCCCGCCCGAGTATTGGGTTCTTCGTCGTGGTGTTTACCACATTCCCGTTTGGGATTCGTTCCTTATTTTGGTTCGCCCCGTCGCCAGGTCTGTTGCCGCGTACTGCACGCCCCTTCGCCGGTTCTCTTGGGTTTTCCCTTTTTCCTTTTGCTTTCCTTCACAGGATATCGTTTCATTCTACACTCACGTGTGTACCATCCGTTCCTGGGGTTTACCCTTTTTCTGGGCCATTCCCGAACCTCTGCAGGTATAGCCAGAGCCACGTTGGTCTTACAAGCCAGCCTTTGCGTGGCGCAGAGGGCTCTATCAACTGAGACACCATCCCATATGGAGCGAGGTCTCGAACACCTTGAGGGTACTTCCCGCTTCCGGGTTTTGCTCTACAGATTAGCATGAGTAAGTAAAACCATGTTGAAAACGAATACCTTACGCTCATTACGCTTTCCTTTAGGAGCGTCGTAAGATGGCACACCATTTTTCAAATAACCATCAGCATCATGATCATTGGACCAATGTACGTATTTTGAGGATTGAGCATGTTCAGCACTTTGAACGAGATTTGAGATCAGCCAATTGTCGGGTGACAATCGGTTTTTCCTTTTTTCGTGGTGAGTAGCTACGCGTTTAGATCCATATGCAGAGCTTGCCACGAGAGGAGCAGAACGAGAAGCAACCATAGAAGTTTTTTCACACTGAAGGAGAACTGAAGCGATAGATTCGTAACATACTGCCTTCTGTAGTGCAATACCCGCAAGCGGGACAACACACGAAGACGTTCGGAATCTTCCCCTTTGGAGGGTAACACAGCGAATGGAGCCTCTCCGGATGAGCACGACGAAGTCGGGTTGTAAAGCCGAGGCTCACCCTCACGCCAAGCGGGGAGAGTTGAAACGGTAGGATTAGGATCACCACGAATGGGAAAACAGCCCTTCCAAGGAGTACGAGTCCACGTAAGTGGGGGAAGACGTCACGGGATACCGGCACGAGAGACACGCGTCAGCGGTGACGAGAAACCACACAAAGGGGTAGGAACCACGAGAGTGGGGTAAGAGAAATACGGGGGATGCCCGATTGGGGGCGACGGGGGTGTGGGCCAACGGGACCACGGAAAAAGGTACAGAGGAACCCTATACAGGGGCGAGAACACGGCGGTGGTGAATTAAGTGACAAGTGCCCAAGGCGGTGATACTCCTAGTGACGCAGGGTGGATAGGTCTACCGTTAGTAACGCGGCTTTACCTCCGAGGAGTGTAGAAGACTCGCGAAAGCGGAAAAGACTTAGAGCCAAGAACCGTGGTTGGGGAAGTTTACTCAGTGTCAGGGCGAGGTCGCCGAGCCACTATATAGTGTAGTAATCTCCTTACTGTAGCGTAGATAAATAATAAATAATAAATATAAGTTAACTAAATGTCCACACCGTGGTGCCAACCTCCTCTTGACTATCCGTGTCACACGTGGTCCACTCACGCCTTAGGTGGCACACGGCGCATGCACAGGTGTGCACCTGGCGCACAGCGTGGATCCGCTGAGGGCTGAGACACCCGCTAATAGCGGTAGTAATCATAAACACGCGAAAGCGGCAAAAAAACACCAAGTCCACAGGGCATCGCTGAGTCTTCCTCCTTGAGGATTGCACTTCACCTTCAAGTAAACATCAGTAGACGGGGAGGCGGAAAAGTGTCTGTCATGAGGAGCACAATTAGCGAAAACAGAAATACGATGAGTACCGTCTTGATCAGCGTTAGCTAGTAACGTAAACGCAAGAACCGACTCGGAGAATTTAACTACGGTACCGTGAGAATGTACCTTGGATACTTGAGCTTGTAATCGGGACTCAAATTCTTGAAAGTCTCGTTGCTGCCACGTTTTTTGACAAGGGGTGCCAAGAAATCTTGGTACAGGCCCGAAACTACAGCCAAAGGATTACTTTTGTATAAAGCACTGACTATTGAAGCAACTCATTCTTCATTTCTGTGGTGCAATGCCCCAAAGGGGAAAAACACCGAAAGACGTTCGGGATCTTCCTCTCACGAGGTGAACCCAGTTGGGTAGAGCCCTCCCAGAGGTGTCACGGCGAAGCTGGTTTGTAAGACCAGGGACACCTGTCGCGACTCGCGCAGGGAGGTGAAGGCGAAGAATCGGTATCCGCGTGAGCGGGGTGTGATCCTCAGTAGAGGTATGTTTCCACGTAAGTGAGGGTGTGTGAGCGGATGCGCACACGAGGGCCGCGGATAGCGGGAGGTCCTACCCTAAAAAAAGGGGAAAAACGAAGGGCGAAGAGGAGGAAGAGAGGACGAAGTGAGTCGCAAGAGCGACAGGGACGAACGGCGATGCCGGTAACAATATCCCTATACAGGGCGAAAAACCAATGCAATTGGAACAATTATACTCCCAGTGATGGGTCCCTTTAGATGTGCAAGGGGGTTAGATGTCCCGTGGTTTACGGCGTTTCCCTCCAAGGAGGAGTAGAGTACGCGCGCAAGCGGCAACAACTAGAGCCAATTCCCCAGGTTGGGGTCCCTTGTTGGGGAAGGTTTACTGGTGCGACGGCAGTGCGCCGTTGCACTAAGTACTAGCTTCCCAGAAATGGGTGTGAAAATAATAAATAATATTAACTAAAATACTCCACATTTCGTGGCGACATCCACTACTGTGGCCAACCGCCAATTGACCCAAAACCGTGTCCCACGTGTCCATATCCACCATAGTGGGGCGTAGTTTATATACACACTACACAACCGATAATATCGGGAAAGCGTTCAAGCACCAAGAATCCCTCCCTGAGGGTGTTGCACTTCATATCCCCCCCTCTTAAGACGGGAAAACGACCGCGGACGCGGAGTATTCCCAGACGAAAATGGGTGATAAAAGTGCGTGCTCTGTGCCCGGTTCTCCGGTAAATTCCTCTGCACCAGAGTCATCAAGCACACAAACGACAACAACAGCCACCCTCGACAAGGGAGAAATGAACGACGACAACAACATCAACAACCACAGCCAACCTCCGTGACTTCTCGGGCGATACACCACCGGTTTCCGGTCAGTTCCCCTGCCTCAGGGCGATCGAAATCCGGTACAACCGGGGAATATGGCTGCTGCAGCCCACCATCCCTTCGCACTACCACCCTCGGTGGTGTCCTCCGGAACCACTCCGGTGTCCAACTGGCCAACCTACAACACCCTGGTGGGGCTCAACCCGATGAATCGGAATCACGCGTCGCGCCTGCGCCTTGCCCCGTGGTTTCACCCGGTCGCTGTCCTCAATGAGGGATTGGTCACCGCTTATGCGGATTGCTCAGACACCCTTCCGGGGGATCTGCCCAGAGCAGTCACTACGTCGTGGGATTGGCGTCACCGGATTGCGATTCCGCGTCACCACCTCCGAAAAAATTCGGGCGAGACCGTCGCTGCAGCACAGACCGCGTTGACGCGCATGGCGTACCAACGGCAGAGCCGGGCTCCATTCGATTTACCGGTCCCACCGGAGTTTGGCTTCGACGTTAGCTACTTCCGCACTCGCGAGGAGATTGGGTACGGCGAGAACCTGTTCCGCCTCGAGACCCTCGCTTGGAGGAATTTTCCCGCAGCGCGGCAAGAAGCCCTTTGCTGGGAGCGACCGATTATTCGGGCGGAGTTCAGGTACCTTCCCAAGCAATACCAGTCCAACTTTCTCCAAAACGTCATCCGCTACGAGCGGCGTTAGCGATCCCGATTCGGGTATTTTATCCCGTATCAGAACGTGGAGATAGAGCGGATTGCGCCGCCTCACCGACTAGGTCGGTATGTAGCACTCCCCGAGTGGTGGCGCTTCCATGAAGCCTGCCGGGGGTGCTACATAGAACTCCCGGCGGTACTTACGTACCTCGGTTCGCTGCTCATGCAGGATCCCCGGTCGGGGTTGTGGTCCGTAGTGGTTACGGAGTGGGCGGCCCGCACTGCGGCTTATATTCTCAACGAGGCGTACGACCAGTATCGTCTCTGGTTCCTTCAACCACGTGTGCGGGCAGCGATCCGAAACATGGATCTTCGCATCCCCCTTGGGGGCCAGGCCAACAATGAAGAGGTCCTCCAATTACTTCGGTACATAGACAGCGTTAGCTGGAGTGAGGTCCCGCTGGAGCAAAGCGGTCGTCTGGATGGTGGTAGCGGTAACACCGGTGGTCCGGGACTCGGTAGAAACACCGCCCTTGCGGGGGATTTTATCTACTTCGACCCCTGGGAGTTCCGGGAAATTTCCTCCGAGGAGGCGCGCGAGCTTCGCGATATGCCCCGGCATGTGCCGGAAGACCACCTGGTGGGGTACGTCGATTCTGACAACTACTACCGCGCATACGGCGGGGATGACCCAATGGTCGATAACGAACCGGAAGAACCCGGGGAGATGGACGTAGAGGAGACCGGCGCTAGCGTGGAAGCTTTCCCAGAGGGGGTGTCTCCGGCCGAGCCGGCTGCTGACCCTTCGGCGGCAAGTGCCGGACTTTCTATCCCCAGCGGGGTGACGGCGAATGAAAACGAAATCATCGCACGTTTCCTCCGGGGTGCCGGTCTTAGCGCTGCCGAGGTATCGGGGGATGTCACCACCATGGCGGACGCGTTGGCCTACCGCCTTGCTGGGGGTTACGCCCCGGACGATGAGGGTGAGTGAAACCTCTAGTCCAGTTTCCTGGTTCTTCTCTCCCTGGCTATGCCAGTTAGTGTAGTGTAGTATTGTGGGGAGCTAGCTGCTCCCTTGAATAAACTTTCCGGTTTAGAACGGTGCTTCTCGGTTGGGTTCCCCGTCTTCGACGGACCTTGTCTTGTTATCCTTTCCTTTCGCTCTCCGCTCGAGCGGCAACGTTACCCAACTTGGGCATTAACCAGCGTGGCTGGGGCTGCAGTTCCCGTTTGACGGTGGTATCGCAGGACCTGCGACCGTGGGAGGTGTTCAATTGACTCCCACGTATCCCCACTGGGGTCGTACCCGTACCAGCGGACGCGGTATTGTAGAATACCATCCTGGTCCCAGGTGTGTCCGACAAGTCGGTCTACTACGAACTCTCGTTCGTAGACCTGCCGGCCGTGCCGGGTGGTGGTTGTACTTCCTTGCGGGGGCTGCCCGCTGTGCGGTATAATGTCCCTTAGCAGGGTGTTCGGCGATAACTCCGGCGTTGTCGTGCGCTGTGATAGTGGCCGCTGCTCATGCGGGAAGATATCCCCCAAGAGGGTGTGTGGTGCCACGGTTTTCACCGGCAAGTCATTCCCCATTGGGGTAGGTTCATTTCCGCTTTCGCGGTATTGCGGGCGAACCGCCAGTCGGCGGGGGACTTGGGCTCCGCCTTCGCGGTTGAGCTCATGAACCTCGAGTTTGCGGGAAGATGACCCCTTCTGCGGGATTGGCATTTTCACAATCCCCTGGGGGGTCCCGTGCGACACGGTGATTGGGTGGCAAACCGCCTCCCTGCCAGGCGCACGAGCGCTCTGCACCATACGTTCCGGCGATGCCGTGGTGTCCCCGGCTACTGACGAGTTGCCTGGGGCTAACTCCGGTACACTGGTATTTTGGTCAAAATTCCCCTTTGAGGGGTGCCGGGCAAGTGCCGATGATACCCTTTTCAGGGGAATTGCCGCTAAGCGCGGTGCACCATCTCCATGAGGAGGAGCAGCGTCCGGTACGACCAGTTTCGAGCGTGCGATGGCGAGCGTTTTTCCCGAGTTCCTCGGCTTTTCGCCGCAGCGATGCGGGGGTTGGCGCACATTATTCCCCGTAGCGGGGGCTTTGATTCCGTCAACGACGGGAGGCGTTTCCGGTGCTTGCGAGCCAGGGCTTAAAGCTTCAACTGCGGCTTGGCTGCCTTTTTCCCCAAGAGGGGTGTGGGTATTTCCCTGTGAGGCCGGCGTATCTGGGCGCCCCTTCTCCGCAAGGCGCGGGTCTGATTGACCTGATTGAACCGCTTCCGCGGGGACTTCCGCCAACGGCGGCTTCGAGGCATCGGGCGATTGCCTTTCCGCTGCTGCGGTATTGGAGTGAGGCTTCTCGTTTCACCGTGACAAACGTTGTATTTGCCGCTTTTGCGAGGCCTGCGCGTCTGGTTCCTGTTGCACAGCACTGCCCGGGAACGGGGGATTAGTGTCGCGTGACATACTCCGCGCTCCACGGTCAGTGTTCCGTATGTTACGGTGTGTTTCCCGTTGCGACGGCGATATTGCTCCTCGAAGACGAGTGTTCTCCTCCCCCTCCTTAGACGGAGCGGCGGGATAAGGGATAACATTCCCCGCCTGGCGGGTATAGATGCGCGCCAGTGGGGCAGACGTGGTAGGGGCGGGCGCTGAGGGGCCCGAATTACCCGGCTGAGCCGGTGAGTCCGACAGAGTCGGTAGGTCTGAGAGTCCCCGGCTGGGGTGTGGTAGTACCGTAGGTCTAGTACTCCCGGATGGTTCCGGTGTTGCAGAGTCCGTAGAAACGGGGTTGCCTGGATCCAGGACTACCTCTGACGAGGGAGGAGGGGCAAGGACAACACGATCACGGGAAATCCGTTCGTGCGTGTCGCCCATCTCTACCACGACAGTGTCGGTGTTAACAGAGATGACCTTGAAGGGTCCATCCGCCACAGGCGAGAGTTTGTGACGCTCCTCCCGTTCCGGGTTGTAGTACTCCTTCCTGATGAACACGTAGTTATTTGCCCGAATCGGGGGGGTCTTTCCTCGCAAGCGAGCGTCAAAATTCCGCTTGTAAGCGGCTTGGGCCCGTGCCATAGACTTCCGCGCAGCGGGGACCAGCTTGGAAAGCCATTACTTCCATTGCTGCCGGTAGATACCCACAGATGAAAAATTGTCCAAGGTAGCTTGGGGTTCCAGCGCCACAGGCGGGGGTGTTCTAGATAGAACCAACTCGAATGGCGAAACTCCGGTAGTCCGGTGTACCTGCGTATTGTACGCGTAGGTTACCGCATCAGCGTAGAGATCCCAATTCGTTGGGTGGTCGGCGACGTAGGAACGTAACGCCGCGAGTAACGTCCGGTTAAACCGTTCAACTTGCCCATTACACTGGGGGTGGTAGGTAGTCGTGAACAAGTTCTTGACATCCAGGATGCGACAAACATCCTGGAAGAACTTGCTCACGAACTGCTTCCCGTTGTCGGAGAGCACCTCCACAGGGGGACCGTAGACAAAAATCCAGTGCGTCACCAGAGCCTGGGCCACCGTGAGAGCGGTTATCCTCCGAAGAGGGACAGTCCGTACCAGCTTAGAAAAGCGGTCGGTGATGACAAGTAGAAACTTGTTTCCAGGTTTTGTGGTGAGTAGTGGTCCGAGAAGATCAATTGCGATAAACTCGAGTGGCGCCCTTGCGGGGAATAGTTTCATCTTCTTGGCATTTTTGCGGAGTTTGACGCGATTCTTCGCGCATTCGCTACAAAACCGCACAGTTGCGTAGCAATCCACCGCCATTGCGGGCCAATAGAAATCCCTTCGCAGGGTTAGGTAGAGTTTCCTCCCACCTGGGTGACCTCCAATGGGGGCGTAGTGTGATAGATGTAACACCCGCGATTGCAGGGAATGTGGTACCACAATCTGTGGGCGGGCTTCGACCTTTCTTACGAGGTAGCCTTTGTCGTTTACCCCGAAAGGGAGATCTTCACCACCGTTGATACGGGCACGAATCCTCGTACAGAATGGGTCGCCGAATTGTTCTCGGATCATTTCTTCCGGTGATACCGGTACAAAGTTTCCCGGTAACGGGTTCTCAGATTCATCTCGCGATGCGAGTACTTCGTCAAAATCAGCATCCTCGTCCCAGGTTTCTGGCCTAGCCTCGAAGGCATGTTCCGGATCATCCGGGTCTATATCCCTGAAACATGGGACTTCATCATCCTCCGTTGGGAGTGCTTCCCCACTTGTGGGTAACCGCGACAAAGCATCGGCCTGGGTGTTCTGCGCACCCTTTTTATAAATGACTTGAAAGTCATATTCCGCGAGGCAGAGTCTCCAGCGCATGAGGCGTCCCGACGGGTCGGAGATATTCATCAACCACCTCAATGAGGAATGATCCGTGTACACGGTGAAGTGAATTCCCATAAGGTAGGGGCGCAGAGTGGTCATCGCCCATACGACGGCGAGGCACTCTTTCTCCGATACGGAGTAGTTCCGCTCATGAACATTGAGCGAACGTGACCAATAACCAATTAGATGTCGTTCCCCCTCGGGGGTGGTTTGAAAAAGAGCACAACCGACTTGGTAGTCGCTCGAGTCCGTATCTACGGAGTATGGCAACCCAAGTTTTGGTAGATGTAGGATTGGTGGTGATGTGACAGTCTCCTTTAAGGAGTTAAAAGCTTCCGATTGCTCGGGCGTAAATGTTCCCAGTTTTGGGGGGTTCCCCTTTCGCAACAACTCGTTTAGGGGCGCTGCAGTATCCGAAAAGTTCGGGATAAACCGTCGATAGACGTTGACCAGCCCCAGAAAGGAGCGCAGTTCCGTTTGAGTACGGGGTTCTTTCGCCTCAACGAGGGATTTGACTCGAGCTTTCTCGATCGCTAACCGTCCAGGACGGATAATGTGACCCAGATACTTCACAGTATCTGTAAAAAATTCGCATTTCCTCAACTTGAGGGTAATTCCGGCATCGCGGAGTACGGTCAGCACGTCTCGGACGTGAGTGAGATGGTCGTCCAACGAGTTGGAGAAGATGATAATATCATCAAGGTAGACCAGACAACTCCGCCACTTAAAGCGGTTGAGTAGAATATCTACTGCACGCTGAAAGGTGGCGGGGGCGTTGGTTAACCCAAATGGCATCCGCTTGAAGCGGTACGTTCCTGCATGGCAGGTGAGTGCGGTTTTGTGGCGATCCTCCTGTCTGACAGGTACTTGCCAATATCCCCAATTGGCATCAAGGCCCGTGAACACGGTGGCGTCTCCAAGGGAGTCAATGCACTCGTCCATACGAGGGATGGGGCACATGTCCCTAACAGTCACGGCATTGAGCCGGCGGTAGTCGACACAGAACCTCCAGGTTCCGTCGGCCTTTAAAGCCAGTACAACTGGGGATGCCCAGGGTGATTGAGCGGGCTCAATCACACCTGCGCGGAGCATCTTGTCCACCTGGGACTGCTCCTCTTCCCGAGCTTTCGGAACTGCCCTGTAAGAGGGTTGTGCAACCGGTCGCGCACCGGGGATTAAATCGATCCGGTGTTCCGTTGCATTAATCTCGCCAAGCGAGCCATCCCACATTGTGGTGAATTCCCGTAACATAGTACGGAGTTTGTCGCAGTGCGACTCTGGCACGTGGCTGAAGTCCAGCGCTCCCAATGCTTTTTCCGGATCAATCCGGTCATTGCTCGATGGAGCATTGTCCTGTGGAACAGGTGTGGTTCGCAATTCCGAGTTACTCAGTATGTTCGGCGCTGAAGTAGCGGTTTCCTCCCCCTCCTTAGACTTGACGTCTTCAGACGGCGGGGAGAACTCCTCAGAAGAGGTGGTAACTCCGAGTACATTGGCGGCTGTCCTCTTTGCTGGCAGCATTCCCATAGAATGGGGGGTTACACTCCCAATTACTTGGTGTTTGACCAGATACTGGGGGTGTTTGCCAAGGTTTGCAACCAATATCCGGAAAGGGACATCCGGGGAAATGGAGACAATTCCATTAGCCAGCACCAGCTGGGATTTCTCGTACAACGAAACAAGGGGTTGTATAACCCGAAGACCGTGTTGACGGGAATTTACCTGCACCCAGACTTGGGACTCAGCCGGTATAGAAACCGAGGCAGCGACGCGGAGCTTGGTGGACTCGCGGGACGCGGGCGGTGGTTCCTGCACAGCAGGGAGCGGAACTTGTTTCCGAGAGGACCGCTTTAGCGGGCGGCGAACAATCGGAACCGACGATCCGTCGTCAAGTTCTACACGCCTGAGGCGGAGCCTGATTGCGTCGACAAATCTGTCGCAGTAATCACATCCCAGTATGACTGGTGCTGCCAATGAACGGCAAACGATGAAGTCCAACTTCACCACAGAGGTACCAAGTCTCACGACGAGGTCCACTGTGCCCACCGTTTGTAACGGATTGTTGTTCGCATCCGAAATGTCGGGGACCGCGTCAGAGCAGATACGCGACCGCACAAGCGGGGGTAACAATGATTCCACAACAAAGTTGGGGCCTGCACCTGTATCCAGGACGGTGAGACACCTCACCATAAACTGGGGGTCAAGGCCAAGGTCGGCATAGACCTTATAATTGCGTTTGGCCAAGACCAAGACTCTACCGGGAATCCGGGGATTTTTACTCCGTATCCACGGGCGACGCAACACACCGAGGTGCGCAGAGTCCGAGTCAGCGGTGTCTTTCCTCGAGAGGACTTTCACCGGGGAGCGAGGCGAGGACGCCTCGGGCGCCAACAGCCTCGTTCTTGAGGACGCCTCTTTCAAAGGGGAGACTCCCTCAGTTAGTTTTCCGCCTTCGGCGGTGGGTTGGTTTCCTCGACAACGAGTGCTTCATCCCGTTGACGGGGGTTTCTATCCGCATAAGCGGGGGTTGCAACGGATGGTTGCGTGATCTCCCGAATCGGGGTGTATGAAGCTTGCCGCGCACGCAGGGTCTGTGGTAGGGCGTGGGAAAAGTCCGTTTTCGCACGGAGGTAGGAAGCCGTCGGGACGGAACGTTTCTCTTCTGGGGTGAGGGCCTCATAATTTGCCACTACCTTGGCCATATCCTTCAGTGAACAAATACACTGAGGTGAGGTATGGCCATGGGTATAGCACAGGTTGCATATGAGAGCCAGCACCGCGACACGCGGATTATTATTCCGAGTATCGGAGAAGCGAACCGCAGGGCGGGTGTCAGTCCATCCAGGCCGTTGATAACGGGGTTGACCGTTTGAAAACGGGAGTCGTTGGGGTTGAACCCGACTGTTACCACTGTACAAAACGGGGTCTTCCGTTCCCGTATCACGGGTCGTCTCCGTCGTTGACGGCAAATCACTGGTGGGTATCGACACAGCATCCCCCTGCACAAAATGCACGGTATCAAATCCCTGTCCAGGGTTCCCATCCGCGGTGAGCGGTAGAGAGGAAGCTTCGCTTTCCAGCAACAACGCCTTGGCGGATTTAGACCGATTGTTCGGAGTTCTTGCACGAAGTGCATCCCCTTCCGCTCGAGCGTGTTGGACCAGCTCGAGGTAGGTCATCCTCCGCTTGTCCTCCCGATAACGGGTAACTAAACTCCGGATTGCCGGGTCAAGACCATCGATGAACATGGTACTGCGCTCCCCAGCGGGGTATACGTTACCACATCTGTGGAAAGCCTTGTTAAGGCGCACCGATTAATCGGTCTCGGTCTCTCCAGCACGCTGGCGTGTATCTCGCAAAGCGAGGATAGCCTGCTGAATAGCGGTGTTGGTGGCGTAGGAGCGCAGAAGATACTGCACAGCCTCCGGCCAGCAAGTAAATCCTCCCTCGGAGGCGCGAGAACATCCTCTGACAGAGGTGTATTGGTCCTTCGCCACTCCCCGTAAGAAATACGGTAAAGCCAAATAGGCTTCTCCCTCATTCATACCGAGGATATGGGCCTCCGCTACAAAGCGGGATAGGAAATCCAGTAATAGGACTGGGTCCTCTCCAGTAAAATAATGGTTGCGGAGCGAGAGCTGCATTCGCTTAATGCATTCTCGCACCTTCCCCGTACCACGGGGCGTACGTCCAAGTGACGAATCTTCGAGCCGGTAGTACCGGTATGATAAAAGCTTCCGGTAATCCGGGTTTGTCGGTTTCAATTCCCGGAGACCGGGGTGTCTTCTCCCCTTCTGGCGGGTTCGGACCACACCTTCAGTGGCCGATGACCACTTCGAGCGGGAGGAGTAGCCTCGCTTCTCGTCCTCCGAGTCGGAGTCCGAGGAGCTCGAGCTAACCGAATGGTTTCGGGATGAGTCCGACGATGTCGAAGAATCGGAGTCCGAATATTTTCGGTGGTGTTTCCGTCGATGACGGCGTTTCTTCTTCCCAGCAAGCTGGTCGTTGTGCAATGCCTCGTTTACCGGATCACCCGGGGGTGGTTTGTCCATGAGGACGAACTGCTCCAGCGTCTCCAAGCGGGCACCAATCCGTTCAAATCGGGCTTCAACTCCTTCGATGAAGGTGGCGGGTTGTCCCAAACTCTCCAACACGGAGTTGACGTCAGACCGTAAAATACGGAGTTCCTCGGCGACCTCCTTTACGGGGGTTGCCGAGACCACCTCTTGGAGGGATTTTAGTTCCCCTACAAGGGTGTAATGGGCGGTCTACAGAGCGCGGACCTGGGATTCCAGGGAAGTCCCCTGGGGGGTGTTATCGCCCGTTCCACGGGGGCTTGAAGCCGCGACAACGGGAGCAGGCCGGGGTGCCTGGGGCACTGCGGCAACAGCCGGAGTCGATGCTGCATTCCCCTGCGGGGGTGATAACGAGGGCAAAAGGAGGTTCCGGGGTTCCCGGTCGGGGGTATCATTCCGCGATGAAGCGGCGCCAGCACGGCTGGAACTTGTCCGTATGGGGATACGGGGTACGAACCGAACTTCGGAAGTGTCCGCGTTGTCGCGGGAGCGACTACGCGTAACCACTGGCTCCGCGTCGGAGGGATTTCTCGACATGATAAAATCCCGTTACGACGGGAAACGATCACGGAACTTCCGGTAAATAAAAACAAACCTCGTAAGAGGGAAAACAAAAACCGATTCTAGGTCGGGAGACCACTTTGTGGTGCAATCCCCCAAGGAGAAAAACACCGAAAGACGTTCGGGATCTTCCTCTCACGAGGTGAACCCAGTTGGGTAGAGCCCTCCCAGAGGTGTCACGGCGAAGCTGGTTTGTAAGACCAGGGACACCTGTCGCGACTCGCGCAGGGAGGTGAAGGCGAAGAATCGGTATCCGCGTGAGCGGGGTGTGATCCTCAGTAGAGGTATGTTTCCACGTAAGTGGGGGTGTGTGAGCGGATGCGCACACGAGGGCCGCAGATAGCGGGAGGTGCTACCCTAAAAATAGGGGAAAAAGGAAGGGCGAAGAGGAGGAAGAGAGGACGAAGTGAGTCGCGAGAGCGACGGGGACGAACGGCGATGCCGGTAACAATATCCCTATACAGGGCGAAAAACCAATGCAATTGGAACAATTATACTCCCAGTGATGGGTCCCTTTAGACGTGCAAGGGGGTTAGATGTCCCGTGGTTTACGGCGTTTCCCTCCAAGGAGGAGTAGAGTACGCGCGCAAGCGGCAACAACTAGAGCCAATTCCCCAGGTTGGGGTCCCTTGTTGGGGAAGGTTTACTGGTGCGACGGCAGTGCGCCGTTGCACTAAGTACTAGCTTCCCAGAAATGGGTGTGAAAATAATAAATAATATTAACTAAAATACTCCACATTTCGTGGCGACATCCACTACTGTGGCCAACCACCAATTGACCCAAAACCGTGTCCCACGTGTCCATATCCACCATAGTGGGGCGTAGTTCATATACACACTACACAACCGATAATATCGGGAAAGCGTTCAAGTATCAAGAATCCCTCCCTGAGGGCGTTGCACTTCAATTTCCAATTGTTTCGGGGCTGATTGATTTGCAAATATCTCGAGCACGGCCAAACAGTTGCCATTGTAGCATTAATCTCTGTAAGTCTCTGGGAGTTTGGTGACTGTTTGCATCTCCGAGGCAATCTTGGAACGCTTTCCATTGCGTCACAGCGTCAGCATAAGGGTTTTGGTCACCTCTACCATCGGTCAAGGGCACATTCCGAATGTCTATGTGAAGCAAGGACGCGACGGATTCTCAAACGAGCTTTCTGGGCCCATAACTATGAGACGATTAACGAATAAAGGGTAACAAAAGCAAGGGTTTAGTAACAAAAGTAGGTTATGACGGTGTCTCTTCCGTCTGCTCTGTTTTTCTTTCACAGGTTCCTACGCAGTGTTCCGGCTTAAAAACTGGAAGAATAAAATAGCAAGACCGTTCAAACATTAGATCTAGTACTTTAAAACACAAAGGCAATATCAGAAGTACACTAAAAAGCGTATTGAGGGTACAGAAAGTATCAGCGTGGCAATGAAGATGTACACCTTTCACAGTTCTGGTCGAAGAATTATTCAGAATACTATAGCCATGCTGAAACATACGGGCGAACTGTTCTAGCAGCCTTTAAAACATTCGTAGCTTGGCTGAAACAGCAGTTTTACTGTAATTGAATAATGCTAGCGCCAAATGGCGTATGTTTTAGCTACTATGCAGATATAAAGGCTGCTGGATGCCAACGGAGAAATTTGAAAGCGCATATGAGAAAAAAGAAAGTAGTTATGCGGTTTTTCATCATTTTACGGGCGTTAAGGCTTTGTAAAAGAGCATATGAACGCTTTGATGTTGGTTTTATTGCAAGGAAGGTGCACTGCAATTCTGGTAGGGAAAGTTTAGATTCGATGAAAAGAAAAAATGTAATTTGTTGTTAGGGGATCCTTCTTGAGAACCTTGTAAGAATTGTAGGCACGTGCTGTTGTTGTTGTTTAATTTGGAATTAGGTAAGCTGCAGGACTTAATTTAAATCTTGATTGTATGACCAACAGCCGAGTTTTTGGCTGTTTGTGATCATTGACATAAGTTTTTGGCGGCGTGCCATTTCAAAAAGCTTCAAAGAAATTTCTAGGATTTTGGAATCTTGTTCTCCTCTTTGTTTTCAGATTTGTTTTGGCCGTTGATTTTTTTTGGTCCCTGCATTTCTACTTGTTCGCGCTTTTTTTGATCTTTACGGGGCTCTCAGCTACAAGGACACCATTTCTAGCTTACTTGATTGCTTAGTTCGGCCCTCCCCCGCGTCACGGTTCTGTGATGGTGCCCACATGCTGCACGCAATGTGCGAAGCACATCAAAAATATTCACAAAATCATTTTCTTCCAATTTTAGTCATGAATTTCAGTGACTGGTTGGTTGAGCCTGCTGATACCTCTCTCTCAATCTGGTATTTGTGATAACTGTCGGTCGCTAATGTTGCGGAATGTCCCAGAAATTGCTGGAACACACGTGTAGAATGTTCCAGTAGTGTCTAGCACATTGCACGCTTTGTTGGCCCAGCAAAGACTACAGTATTTTAGTGATGCTGGCGCAAATTGTCGCTTTATTATTGGTTAGTGTGCAGCTCCAGAGGTCTCTAAAAGCCAATGGAGTAACCTAGACGCACACATGAGTAACTAGCAAGTAGAAATGCGTATTTGGCTCGTTTGTAGTGCCTCTAAACACTATAAAAAGAGGTTCTGAGCTTCGGAATTTGGTCTGAACTCACCTCAACAATCGACCAACGTCTAAGCCCCACCCTTTATCAACCTTCAGCCACTTCAACTATCATCAACAACCAGTGAGGCGTTCGCCACTGAATAAAGGGCTTCTAGTGAGGCGTGTGCCGCTAGTTGTCCAATAGGGTGGGGAATTACCGTCTCTAAGACCAGTTGAAGCCCCTTAGGCGTGGACGGGAGACGAGTAGTGTGTACCAAAGGTGTTTCTGTCGTCTGTGAGCCCCACCGGAGCTTTGCTCGGATAACGGTGTCGGTCGAAAGACCTGGTGATTTCCGGACGGAAGTAATTGACGGGAAGCAATCCGCAGGTGACCTGCCGTGCAAAGTTTCCTGCAAAGGGCCAGCTTGGGTATAGAGTGAAAGCATATCCCGCTGTTAGTAGCTCTCCTCGGGAAGCCCTGTAACGATTGTATGCGCCTGCTTCTGGTTAGTTCAGAGGTAGGTAGGCTGCAGAATCCACTTCAAATCCGTAGTGCCTGACCGGAAGCCGAGGGTCTGACCCTTAGTGATCCTTGAAATGATTCTTTGGTTGCGCGCCGTTTCAACAAAGAAGTTAAGAAGTTTTATTTGGGGATTGAGCCTCTTGCTCTCCCTAGTGTTGTTTTATTTCATCGAGTGGGTTTAGTTCTTTTGATCCCACTGTTTTCAACTTGTTTTGGGGCTTTTAGCTACGAAGAGCACCCTTTTGGCTTTTATTATTACAACTTTTTGGCCCCCTGCGTCACCGTCTCGTGATGGCGCCCACAATAACCAAAACCACTATGCCACAAGTCCGGTGTGATCCATGGCAGTAACCCCTATGACAACGCACATATACGCCACAGTATTTGCACCAAGGGCACAATTTGATTTTTAGCAGCCGCCCTGTATCTCAGAAGCGCGAGTGACCTGTGGATTACGCGACAATATCACATCCTGTGAAGCTATGTACTGGAATCTGCCCCGCGAAAGAGGGTTGAAACCCGATGTGACCCGTTTTACCATCCGAGAACTTCTGCACATGCTGGGCGCTGGAGGACTTCCATACATTATTGGTTGTACCAGCAGTTGCCGTTGGCCCGATGCCAATAGAATCTCCTGTGAAGCTCTGGATAGCAGCGAAGGCTACAGCGTCAAAACCCGGGAAGATCCGCTGCACAATAAGATGTATGACGGCAAGCACAAGCACAACTATTAGTAGAATACTATGTGCCACTCGATTGATGCCAATGACAGCAATCCTAATGTCGGCGCGCTGCTTGTATTGGCCGCTGGAGAACACCCATGGTGGACCTGTGGAATTCAGAGACATCGGTAGCGCCCGAAGATATGCAACCAAATAATCGGCAATCTCTGACTGTGTCAAAGAAATCTCTTGAGAATGGAGCATTGAGATAGCGTCTACTCCCTTTGCGGTTTTTCGGAACCCATCATGAGGTAGGCCCCATTCATTCAACACCCCATCGATGACGGCATCAAAGAAGGCTTTACCTTTGGACAGACTAAGATCGGGCCGCACCGGGCTCAGCTGCAACGAGTCGCCGTCAACTGTATTGAGGACAGTTTGCAACTCAACGCGTGTGACCTTATGTTCCGTGTTGCGTATCTGAAAAACCAAGGAGTTTTGGCCAGGCACAAAGGTAAGGATGATAGAAGCGTTTTCAGTTGGTTGCTGGGTTGCTGGCATCCTCGCTATGGTCCTGAACACGCATTTCAGCAGTTCCCCGGCTTGCTCTTGTCCGCGAGCCTCCTGAAGAAAGTTATCGCAGCCAGTTGAGCTAATTTCTTTGAGCTTCAGTGGGTAGGTTGGCGGGAGAATGACAACATCAAACCCTTCTGCAGATATCGCAAAACGGCTGACTGAGGTTCCAGCATAGATGGCGGCGAACTCCGCTGCAAGGAGCAGAATGCGTACGCAGCAGGGTGCGAACAGTTTAGTAAACTTTCGGCAAACCTGCGGGACATGACTGGTCTTCGCCGAATCGGGATGCTTAACGGAGGAGCCGTGGGATGGTGCTGTTGAAATGAGATGGCTGGGCCACTCGATGCCCTTGAAGAGATAGTAGAGACCGCGCATACTAGAGATCCTCGAGAAGATGATGTAACGATCGATGGAGCGTTTTCTGATTGAGCGAGTTGGATACAGCAAGGAGTTCAAGATGGACGTGATGTATGTGAGAATAAGGAGAACAAAAGCACCACCAAGAAAAGAATTGAGGAGATCATCCACGGCGAAGCGATTGAATATACTTGCGCCTTTCGGAGTAAAAGGCTCCATTGCAGCCACAGGAGAGAACATGGTACCCAAACGGGCGGATGGGACCTGCGAGTATTGCAGAAATGATGTGCTAAGGGACAGAGGCTGTTTATGAACAGAGCACTACAGATCAAACACTAGAAGGGGCCCAGGCGTTGGCGATGGGGGGATTTTCTCCGTATTGGAGACCGATGGTTGCATCTGGCATGTAAAGCCGAGAAGATGATTAGTAGCAGAAATGGTGCAGCGATGCCGTTTGTAGCCAACGGTAAGCCTCGGGATGTCGGTGATCAACGATCGCCTTTACCTTCCTTTTTGGGTATGAGAAAGACTTTAGTATCGCCGACTGCCCCGAAGCTCTGAATGCTTGTCTTCATCGAGAGATTTACACGGTCGCTGGTCTTGTGAAGAGTATTAAGTGTTAAGAGAGCTACCCTCGCAAGCCATAAATACTCTTGCAATCCTGAAGCTTAACGACGGTACCAAAATTAGCTCTACTCAGCTCCACTCGACTACCGTAATTTTTGTGGCAATCATGATGGCGACAGGTCACCGGTTGTGCTGACGTGTCGGGTCTACCAAAAGGTACTATAAACCTTACCACAATACGCAGTAGAGGGTAATAGGAATGGAAATGCATTTGCGCCGGGCGATAGCGGCCAGGCCAACGATGAGCTTCCTCACTTGAAGTTAAGATTATGTCTCAATCACCCATTTGTTTGTTCATTCTCGGCGCGAGGTCAGATAGTCAATGACTATCTGTGCCAAGCATGCCCGAAATTCACCAGCAGAGCGTGCGTCCGGAGGGAAGTGCATTCAATGCTTCAACCATGATGAAGAGAGCTCCACATCTGCAAAGTATATCTTGATGGTAAGAAGTACCTTAAGTAGCCTTTGTATGTAGCACAAGCCAAACCAACGAGGAGCTTAGGGCGTTCCCAACCGTTACCGTAAACCCCAAATCCAACATAGCAGTCCAGTATTTGCTCAAAATTTGACCCCCAACCGTTGACGCAATTCTCAAAACTCGGCCTAAAAATTTTAGTCCACCCTAAATCCCACACGTTTTGGGCCAGCTCCCTAAAAGCTCTGGTAGCTCTGCATGGTTACCCGCCCCATCTCCGGTCGTATCGTCTTCGTCACCCCCCTCCGGGGTGACGCCGCGTTGTTTCGCATTCGCGCACTCCATCTTGGCACAACCTTGTTGTGTTTTGCACGGAACATTTTGGCGCCAAGAACGACGAAATGCAAACACTTTGTTGGCTTGCGCATGGCGCCAAAAGACCTATTACGGTCTGTCCATCGACCAACGGAGCCCAAATTGCAATGATTGCACTGATTACCCGCCTTTGAACGCCTTAGACATAACTTGACGGTAACCTTTTGAGGTGTGCACCTTAAGACTTTGGCAGTCGGTTGCTTGTTAAAGCAATGAGTGGGGAGGAAGCAGCTTGTGCGCAAACTGGTTTGGAAGAAGGAGGCAGCCCAAGTAGAGGGAAAAATCTGACATGGGACGAAGAAGAAACGCAGGCGTTAGTGCGTGCGGCTGCTGCCGTTTGTACCGATCCGGCTGTGGGCTCTAGCATGTCAGGAGCGGAGCTCGGGCGTCGCATTCGCGGTGTCTTTATCAAAGACAATGGACGCCCGCAACATGCATGCTCACTACGGCGCACTGGGTGTGAACTGGACCAAAGGAGGTGGGAAGGACGATCAGCAGATGGGTGTAGAAAGTATTGGGACAGGATTCGTGCGGAGTGCACACGCTTCAAGGCTTGTTACGACAGAGTTATAGCGATGAATCTAACTGGAAATGTAGGACCGGAGGACTTGATTCGATGTGCAGCCTTAATTTACAGTGATGGAAGTAACTCCGTATCCCACCTCTACGACTGCGTGAGAAATCCAAATTACCACATAGCGAAGCGATTCAAATTCAAAACCTCGTTTACCTTCTTAAACGAAAACACTATTCTACTACAGGCTAATGGTATTGATGAGGTTAAAAAGAGTGGTGATGTTTTGTTGGAGAGGCCAATGGGGACAAAGAAGGCCAACAAATTGAAGGAGGGAAAAGTCGATGGAGCACGAAGTGGACAGGACGGGTTTGCGGATTCAATTCGCCGCATTGAAAGTATACTGTCTGACTCAGTGCGAGAGAAGGCACTCATGGCAAAAGAGAAGGTGGCACTACAGAGAGAAAAGCTGGACTGGGAAATGGCAAGCAAACTGTTGGCATCGGAATCTGGAGTATCCCTTGAAGAGAAAAGAGAAATACGAAGTCTCTTAAAATGTCGTTTACTTCGCAGACTTGCGTGCGGTGGCGAGAATAATACGCACCCCAACAAGAAGAGGCGTATGTCGCTAGAAGAACATGAAGAGATGCACACTGTCCAGGCAAAAGTTTCCGGGAACAATCAAACTGCTGAGGCACTACTGCAGCTGTCGACAAGAATGGAAAACACCGTGAACACGGACGTTGAGCAATAAAATAACCGTCTTTGTTACTGCATTGTCTTACACATCTCCTTCATTATCACCATGCGTGTTCCAAATGTTCGAGATTAGTGCATCTTGCAGTCTCAAATGGTTTTGTAAATCGTCCACAGGGTCTAGCAGTTCTCTCCAAATATTTGCTTGTTCATAACTACAGTTAGGATGTGAAACAGTATCATAAAGAGTACCACTTGTCTGCACCTCGTGTTCGCCCACACGAAATTTTGCGGTTCCGTTGTAACCGCGCTCTTCTGCAACCATATTATGTAGAATCGAACAGCACAATACAATATTATTCAAATCCTCCCGATTTCCCAACCGCGCGGGACGATCCAAAACTTCAAACTGTCCGAAGAGCGCAGCAAAGACCCTTTCAACACTCTTGCGCGCCGATGAGTGCACTGCAGTATACAGACGCTGTTTTTTCGACTTTGCATCAGGATGCGGTTTTGCAAAGAATCTCAGACGAGGGTATATCCCGTCTGACAAGAAAAAGAACCACTCAATGGGAATGCCAGAAAAGTTAGTACTACGTTTGATCAGTGGCCATTTTCCATTTCGAATATCATTAAACAAAGAACTTTGTGACATAATAGATATATCATTCTTAGCTCCCGGGCTGCCAAACATCATGTGCCAAATATGTAGCTTATCGTCACACACAACCTCCATCCGTAACATCGGCTTGTTCTCCTTACCCTTATACTGTCCATGCCAAGCTACAGGACAGTTCCTCCACTCCCAACCTGAACAGTCTACAGCACCAAGGCATCCAGGGAAGCCTAGTCTAGAATAATCACTTTCAATCTTCTTAATATCACTCTCCGATGGGCGTCTTAGATGTTCATCTCGAAAGCACTCCACAACCGTTCTGCAGAATTCTTTCAGAGTAGAAAGCAATGTGGACTCATGCAGTCGAATATACGACACTAAATGATCTGCAGAAACACCAGAACTGAGCTGCAAAAGTGCACCAGTCATTTTCTGATCAGTCGTTGCTCCAAATGTCCAACTTGCATCTTTGCGCTGTAGAAAGAAGGAGTTTGCCTGGCAAAGAGCAGATCGCAGTTTTTCGTATATTGCTCTTGTTATTGCAAAGCGACATTCAAATTCTGCAACACTAAGCATCGGCGAGCGGTGAATATGAATTCGACAGAAGTAATCTAAATCAATTTGGTGTGCTCCTTGTTTACGGCCAATCTTACGGTTCTTTTGTCGACCGGCATACGAGCCTCCTTTCTTTGTTATCAGGGGTCCATCGGAAAGTTTGCGGTACATGCCGTTGGGGATGTAAAAAATTGAGTGATGAATAATGTCCTCATCAGAGGAAGACGAAGAAGAAGAATCGGTTGACATGCTCTGGTTCTTCTGCAACCACCGAAGGATTTCGGTTCTTAGTCGAGTTAAGGTTTTGCGACCATTCGGAGTGCCAATGGTGCCGGGCAGCCTATATTGAGCTGGTGTTTGTCGTCCAATGAGGTTTGCGCATTTGGCCTCGTTTTTTTGCGATTTGGGCAGATGGTTGGGAACGCCCTTAGTCGTTGAGCATTTGCAACACCCAGTGGGCTACGGGTTAATGGGTTAACATTATCAAGGACAAAGAGCTATTTGCGGAACGGAGATTGCCCATCACTGATTGGCAATTCTGACAGAAAAGGGGCACAAGGGTAATATAAAATGGTAATTTGGTTGACAATGATGCTACACGTTTCTACACTTAAAAAGAGAAAGAGGATCCTGTTTGATACTCATGCTTCTCTTCATATATGCTCCAATACAGTGTATGTGTTTATATGAGCTCGCCTCTCTAGTTCCAAGACTACGGTAGGGGTTACATTGAGAAGAACTCCTCTCTCTCTAGATATACCAACAGCTTTTCTGGCCATGTCCTTACTATTGATTTGGCGTCAGAGCCCTGCCTCTCTCGGAGAGGCGGGAGCTCTCGACGCCGGGATGCCGCTCTTCGGTGGCATCTAAGAACGAAATGGTCTACACTATTAAGTACTCCAATACAGGGATGAGCATTTCGCCAGCCTTTCCCCTCTGCTGCTCCAGACGCCTTTCACCTTCGCCGCAGTGATTGACGCAACGACCGCGGTCTGTCTCCCAGGTGCGGTTAAAGGGTTACCAAGGGTAGCCCTTTAGCTGTCTCACCTGCCGGGTGAGCTTACCAAAGGAGCTGTTCGGTTCACTTGCGCACCTGAGCTCCGAATGAATTTAATGACAGAATGGACACTTTCGCTACAGGTGCTTCAATCAAACTGCTATGGCACAAGAACCTATGACTTAGGCAGGAAGTCCAACTATTGGTCATGACAAGTATCATACGCGGTAAACGAAATGATGCCACGCTGTGTTGCCATTCACTGGGTTTTGACCACACGTAGTAAACACGGTCCAGAATAAGGGTTAGCGATCGCTAGCGGTGACTGCTAGCCCTCTTAACCCTCTTAGCAATCAGTCTAGCCTTCTATCTCTAGTTTTCCCCACTTTTTGATGCTCTCATGGCTCGTTTGATCAAATGTGCCACGAGAGCCGTCTTTGAGCTACATGCACTGGTCACAAGATGTTCCTTGAAGCGTTGCGTTAAAACGATAAGCTCTACCACAGCGTCGCAATTAGACAATGTGCGCCCATAAAGAAGAAGAAGAAGAAGAAAACGATAGAGCATGAAGGGAAGACACACATGAATATGTATGGCTGATAAGATGTCACTTGATATCCCCAACGCATCCAGCATCGATTATCGCTTTGCACCGTCGATGCACAACGCAAGTGTTGAGCTTCTCTCCATACTTGTACCCTAAGCCCTTAAATCGTTTCGCCACCAGCTAACGAACTAGGAACAATCCTATACCCTCAGTTGTTGGGATATATTCCCCGTTCCAAGAACAAGTCGGATGAAATTATGTCCCGGGCCCCGTTCTCCGTCGAGCCAGTCTCCACCTTCAATCGTTTCTCAACTGACGAAATGATAAACGCCTATATTGGCGGCGCCATTGTCCTCGTTATTCTTGTAGAGCTCTCCAACATATTCCGTGCTGTTCTGTATGGCACTAGAGCTCTAGATAAACGTGCCATAAACCGATACTCCATATTCGAGCGCCTCGCAGACATGCGGCATCTCTCAACCCTTCTTACTGGCCGCGAGTCTCCAGCTCACTACCACACAGATAGGGCTCCGAACATTATTCAACAGAATGCTCCGATCTCCAGGAACTTTTGGGTGTTATGTGTTCCAACACTGGCGGCAGTTCTCCTGTTATCCGCAGAGTTCGCCTCTATTTATGCAGGCACGACTACGCCATCTCCAATCACCGCCAACACTAACTTTGATCCTCTACTAGCTCTCTCTACAACAGCTCGGCGCACTTCGCAAGGTAATGGCTGTGATGATTTCTTCGTACCAAGCCGTGGTGTACGGCAAGCCGCAAAAGTGCTCAAGTGCATCACAAACAGCTCAGTGCCACGCAACCCACGCATTACCTGGGAGGAGGCTAGGATTTCTTTGAAGTCTACCATCAATTCTAACACCCACACGATGCTAGTTCAAACCGGGGAAGATATGCATACTATTGTCCGCATTTCCATTGAGATAAGGAGCATTGGTCAAGGTACACAGCAGATGGGAGTATTTCGCTGGGATATTGACTATAATCACACCTTAGAAGTTTTCAATGGTATCATAAATGGCACGTTGGAAGTATTGGATCTCACTCCTGATAGCAACGTATGGCACTCTTCGGGGTGTTAGAAGGGGCGAGAGATTTTAGCTTCAGTGGACGTATACATCGCAGTCATGAGGAGATTACAGCTGCGCTGGTCAAGCAGCTTCGGAGAATGGACCTCGTTCTGAACTCAACAGATGCTCCGTGGGTCTTTGTCCGCGAGGAGGAGTACGAGCGGAGGGAAAACCTGATAATAGGTATTCAGGCGTACAACCGCGTGCCCCAAGGCGCGCTGTTGATTCTTGCTGTGAGTCTGGTTGTGCTACGCACAATTGTGAACGTGTTCTTCACGTCCTTCGACGAAGTCGCATATCTTGTAATGCAGGAGATCATTGGGGACGACTGCGTTTTAGGGCCGTTGGCTGCGAACCCAAGACTGACAGCACAAGAGGTGATACCATGTTATCAAACTTGCAGATCTATACATGATTGTGAGATGAGTCCTGTGCAAGGCAATTCTTTTGAAGCACACGACAAGTTCGATACCCAAAGCTCGGAAAGGAATACCTGTCGGAACTTAACACGAGACGAGCCTTGAAAAGTATCGATATCAACGCTGATTCTCTTAGTCGAACCCAGGGCTTCCGTCCAGAAAAAAGGGCTCAGTACAACAAACTGGGATCTTCTGAATAGTTTTACAGGGGTTTTCCGGACTTACGCTGAGATCTACAGCACACACGGGCCCCAACCCGATCTTACCGCCCTTTATCGCCAAGGGTAAAGAGAAAAGGGAGGGTAAGATGACACCAGATCTTTTGGGTGGCGCGAACGAGGTACTTGGAATCCGCCTTGTCGTGGTGTACCCCTTACCTGGCGTTCTCTCGAGTTGAGGAAGGATTAGCAGAGCAAAGTCCGGAAGAGGCAAAACGCGCCAGAATGGAATGGATTATACATTCGGGTCTCCCCGCAGAAGTTTTGTACCATTCTACTACATCCTGGATTACCAGTTGGTGAGCGTAACACGGCTGCTGCAGGGTAAAAGCAAGCAACAGCCAGCAACAATATTTTGAGTCGGAAGTTAAGAATGGTGTGACCGGGTCGAGAGAAATTGTCATTCACGAGGAGTAGCTAGCGGTTAACTGAAGTTGTTGAGAGATTGAGAAGGAATTGTGATAAGTTCTACCACAGCGTCGCAATTAGACAATGTGCGCCCATAAAGAAGAAGAAGAAGAAGAAGAGGAAGAAGAGGAAGAAGAAGAAGAAGAGGAAGAAGAGGAAGAAGAAGAAGAAGAGGAAGAAGAGGAAGAAGAAGAAGAAGAGGAAGAAGAGGAAGAACAAGAACTGGGATCTGTTCCTCAACCATCCGTACCCTGAATTGAATAGGCCCGATCAACTGCAGAAGTAGCCAGTGCATTCCGGCACCTAGTCATCTCCGCCCTTTTCCCCATGCTTTCTTTTTCTTGAGGGCCTAAAAGAGTGAATGGGTCGGTCTTACAACTATTTCTCTTGCAAATGGGTTGGTGGCAATGGGATCCTGGCTTTCGGTTGTACGACTCTGGCACCATGTTCTTGGAACTTGCGCCAGGGTGTTACATAGGTCGGTAGCGTGTCCTTGGGGCGAAGTTCGCAGACGCCGTTTCGAGGTTCTAGACGACTTTAATCAGAATCTCATCCTGATATGCTGTCCCTACATTTCGAAACTGACCGGTTTGTGAAAGGCATACGAACAGCATCGTGCCGAGGGAAAACTGTGGTAGAGAGAGAGAGAGAGAGAGAGAGAGAATTTCTACTTCTATATGTACAGACCCGGGTGTTCTGGAGCATGTTCTGGGCCATTCTCTTCGCAACAACATGTTTTGAACAGTCTTCGAGAGACTATGCGAGAGACTGTGATAGTGATCTTGCAAAAGCTAGGCGAATAACTTGGTGATCCAAATGTCCATCTAATCTTACTGGGACAGAGAATGTCCCAGAATCCTCTGTCTTCATGACGACCATTTCGTTTTCAACAGCTGATCGCTCTCACTCTCATGGAGCGAACACATGGCGGGAACAAGAAACTGTCCTCCCAACCAGAAGTTGACGCACAGGCATGCGCAGACGCAGTTCGTCCATTTGAGATTGAAAGTTTACAAGAGAAAGTGCAATAGTTAAACAAGTATAACACAAACAGAGGACGTTGGTACAGTTCGCGTCATAAGCACACATTAAGCAAGAGAAGAAAAGCCGTGCCACCAACATCGCACATATCAAAACCTTAAAGAACCATATGAAGAAGTTAGAACCGCTCTCCCAAACAAGCACCAAGAAAACAAAAGAAAGATGAAGAAAAAAAAAGGAAGATAAAACGATGGGTCAACCAAATTCGTTACATATAAATGAAAGACTTAACCTGGGCGCCCTTGGGATAAAACTCCTTGAAGAACCGAGGAATAAGTTCAACACACTCTTCGGCGCTCTTCTTCCTTGTGTAAATAAAGTGTTGTTGTAATGTGGCAATGCTTCTCGCTTCTTCTTCGGGGCGATCGAAAACGGTTTTAGCAAAACTTTTGGCAAGCTCGTCAGACGCGCTGTTATAAAAGCTCTTAAACAAAGCGCACATCTGATCGGTATTGGGGTGCACGAATTCAAAACGTCGATCAACACGGCCGGCACGAATGAGCGCGGGGTCAAGTTTCTCAATGTGGTTGGTGGTGAATATGGTGATAATACCGTCAATAGAAATCAGGCCATCCAAAGCATTGAGCATACCCGAAAAGGTCAAACTGGAACTAGTTTCACTCTTTCGATCCTCATTAAACAACACATCAACATCCTCCAAGACGAGAAGCGCACAGCGTGGCAAACTGGTAAGGGCATCATGCAGCGCCTGATTACTGAAATCGGCGGCGGTCAAGCTAAGAAAGCAAGCGTTAAGTCTGAACATACCCGCAATAACGCGTATAGTGCTAGTCTTTCCGACGCCAGGAGGCCCATAAAACAGATAACTTCTACGGTGCGGAAGTCCATGTGTCTGGTACCACCCCTTTGTATCGCGAGAAAGAAAGTCCTTGATATCGCAAATAATGGTGTCCATTTGTCCATGTTGCAAAATGACGCTTTTCGGCGGTCTGGCCTTTTTGAAACCCTGATTGGACCAATCTCCCGATCCATGTCCGCTGGTTCGGAATCGAAAGAGGCTGAATTTTCCGGGTTTGGCGCGGTGATTGGCTTGATCGCGTTCGGTGCGCCACTTGAGAGCGACGGCACAAAACTCCTTCAGGGTGTCCGAATGCTCCGCGGCCACAATGACAGCGCGGTACAAATGGGAGGAGAAGGAATCTGTGAGCGGCATGCCAAATGCCCAATGATGAAGAATGACAAGTTTATCGCGAAGATAAAGCTTTGCAAAACCGAGTCCGAGTTGATATCGACGAACGGGAGGATCCTGCTTCTTCTTGAGCGCTCTGGAAGACAGGTGGAAAAGATCGTCCAGGGAGGATGGATCCGAGGAGGTGGCATCTGAGTCGGCATCTGTGTCCGGCTCCGAATCGGAATCGGAGTCGGAATCAGACATGTCTGCAGGTGTGTAGCGATCGTCGGGGCAGTTCCACAGGGAGGAGAGGCGACCTTTGCCGTCGCGAAGAGGGACCGGAACGTTATCGCATCGCCTTTCTACGCGAGAGGACTCGGAGACGGCTACATGTGGGAAGTGCTCCTGCGGGGTGATGTGCTGATCGAGATCGACGGCAAATTCGGCGGCGTAGCGAAGTAAGGCGACGTAGAGGGAGCAAGAACCGTTGGGCACTTCGATGAGAGCGGGGACGGGTGGCAGCGCGTGCTCGACGGCGATTTGGGGTGGAAAGAGATGATCTCGGTCGACGGAGACGGTGAGCAAGGGAGTTGTGTCGGAAGAATGTGCGGACTTGGGCAGGTGAATTGTGTGCTTAGGGTCGAGTACGGGTTTAGCGGGGTTCTGAACGGCGAGGGCTGGGGTGTTTGCGTTGGGTGTGTTGGGCATGGCGTGGTTGGGCGATGGATGGGGGGAGTGAAGGAACGGAACCCAACGGCGAAGTTTGGGGTGAAGCGTGGAGGTGACGGGGGGGGGTGTCGGGAGGGCGGGTCGGGATGTTAAGTACACGTCTGTGCGCGACGTGGTGCAGAACGAATGTGTATAGCGACTCTTTAAGATATCTGGCTCTACACTAGTAGAGAGTGGTAGATCGGTGGAGGGCCTAAGTTACACGACGCGAGTGATTTGCGCGTGGGGGTTCGTCGTGGTCGAGACCTCAAGCGCCCCGAGACGACGTGTGTGTGACGTGGACAGCGGGGAAGGCAGCAGCGTGCGTGCTCAAGACAGCAGATGGTATGGCTGGTACAGCTGTCGATTAGGTACTCTTTCCGTAGTTCCAAAAGCCGGAACACGTATATTGTCAGCTAAACACGTACAATAACGAAGGACCAGAGTCCGGGACGTGAAGCCCCAAGTAACCCAAAGGTCGCGTAGGTAACCTTATATAAACCCACCAATCTACCGGAGCTAAGAGAAGCTCCCGGCAGACTTGTGCCGCATTTGTTGTTTAAGCTTAGCTGAACGTTCTCACACTGCGTTTACGACAATGAACATCGACCACATGTCAGAAGTTCAAGCAACAACAGCACGATCGCGAAGGCCGCGCTCGCAACAGCAAGTGGTGCAGTGCGATCGCGGCGGCCGCGCTCACGACAGAAGATGGTGCAGCGCGATCGCGGCCGCCGCGCTCACGACAGAAGATGGTGCAGCGCGATCGCGGCGGCCACGCTCACGTTGAGCGAGTCCACGCCAGTCGACGCGCCGTTTGCGCCGCCGCCGCCGCCGCCGCCGCCGCCGCCGCCGATGGCCACCACATGGTCGCACTGCCGCCTCACCAGCGTTCGCAGCCCGCGCCCTTCGCTGCCCACCACAACAGCCGTGCGTTGCCGTCGCGAAAGCCGCGTCAGCGCCTCGCCGCCGTCGCCGGCAAGTGCCACCACTCGCCACCCGTCCGTTCTCAGCCGCGCCAGCGTCCTCGGTAGACTGCTCGTGGCAAACGTCTCAACCACGTCCGCCGCCCCGGCAGACGCCTTGCACACCGTCGCGTTAAGCGGCGCGCAGTTTTTTTCCGACACCACCACCGCATCAGCGCCTAGAAATAGCGCGGACCGAAGTGCAGCGCCCACGTTATGCGGATCACTCACTTCATCCAGCACCAGGATCACCCCTTCAAATCCAGCCTGTAGAAGTTGCACCTCCGTTCCATACTTGAGCGCACTCGTTTGAACAACAACTCCCTGGTGTTTTCGATGCCCAACCAATTCATTTAACAGCCCTTTATCCACTTCCACCACCGACTTGCCATCCTCCCGGACCGCGCGTAACACCTTTGCAATCGCCGCGGCGTTCTCTCTTTTCCGCTCCGTTCCATCTTTCCCGCTTTGTATAAACGCGCGATAAATCTCCCTTCGCCCCGTACGCACCAAGCTGGCAACCGCGTTAACCCCGTAAATGAGTTCATCCCCACTTTCACGCGCCTCTTTTACCGCTATTTGCTCCGCACTCCGTTCAACGTCATCCACAGCTTTCTCCCATGATTTTGCGCCACCGCGTCTCCATTCCTCCCTCCCGCGTCCAACGTTGCTGCGATCTCGTCGAAAAGAGCGCCGTTCTTCCTCGCGAAATGACCACGACGCACACCTCACATACCGCGCCCCGCTTCTGCGTCTGTGCGCTAATGCGCCGCGCTGCGTACGTAACACTGCAGCTCCGACGCTCACAAATGCCGCCCGCATCTCGTCCACTGCCCCTGCTTGGAGTGCACACCGCGACAGCTCGCTCTCGTCTGGCGCCGTGCCCACCGTTCGCTCCTCATCTCCCTTCATCTCGCCGTCGTCCCGCGCATGGTAGCAAACACCGTGAGTGGGCAGGCAGACATGCATTTTTTGGCACTGCGCTGGTACCAACGGTACACGTCACCTGCGCTGCCTTCTGTAAGCTGACCAAAATCTCGGCGCTCATCCTTCTCCATGTGGCTCGATCCGCGGTAGCAATTAGTTATACCAACGGTGCCATCAACAGCGTATCCTCCCGTTCCGATACGTTGGGTACATACTTGCTCCAGTGGCAGATCATCATAGTGAGCAACGGCAAAGGGCTACGTAAGGTTCGGCTTCCGTCGCTCTCACCTCCCCGATCTTCATCGCTAGTTAAAAAGGTGCCTATCACTCCCGTTTCCCGTCCTCTCACCCTCCCTCCTCACAACCAAATCAGCAACATGTCGTCTCAAGCTTTCGTCACCCCGTCACCTCTGTCACACTCTGCATTCTTCTCCACCAAGCATGCCGCCATATCCTCCCGCCTAGCCCTGCCCTTGCCCAATCACACCGCATGTCACCCGTCACACAGCAATACCACCATGACCGCTGCCAGCTCGCAGAACCTTCGCTCCCGATCTTCCTCCCTGGTTGGAGATCAACCCGGGACCGCTGAATGGAACAAGCGAACCGCTGCTCGCGCAATGTTGCGTGCCGTCGATTTCAACGACGAGGACTTTGGAAAACCCATCATCACCGTGGCATGCACCCACACAAATGCAACCCCTTGTAACGCCCACATGAGCGTGCTCGGAGAAGAGGTTCAGAAGCACGTTGAACAGACCGGAGGAAAGGCGTTTGTGTTTGGAACGCCTGTTATTTCCGATGGAGAAACTATGGGAACGAGCGGTATGCGCTATTCACTCGTATCAAGAGATCTCATCGCCGACTGCATCGAAACCATGCATGAGGGTTATCTCGCAGATGGAATGATCACGCTTGGAGGTTGCGATAAGAGCATTCCGGGTGCACTAATGCCGATTCTCCGAAATGATTCTATTGGCGTTATGCTGTACGGAGGCAGTATTCTTCCCGGTCATTTGGACGGGGCTGACACCACTGTTATTTCGGCTTTCGAAGCCATTGGGGCCCGTTCTGCAGGCAAGATTGATGATGTTCAGTTAGGTCGCGTTGAGCGTAACTCGTGTCCTGGGAGTGGAAGTTGTGGTGGTATGTTCACCGCTAATACTATGGCCAGTATAATCGAGGCTATGGGTATGAGCGTTCCTTACTCTGCGGCGCATACAGCCGTCAATCGACAAAACGAACTTAGCGCAGATAAGATGAAAGATTGTGAACGAAGTGTGCAGGCCTTGTTCACTTGCATGGAGCGAGGCATTACGAGTAGACAAGTCTGCACACGAAAAGCGTTTGAGAATGGTATCACGGTTTGTATGGCACTGGGCGGTAGTACGAATGCTGTTCTTCACTGCCTGGCGCTTGCTCACGAGGCAGAGGTAGATCTCTCTATTGATGACTTTAACACCATCGGGGAGCGCGTTCCGCTCATTGGCGACTTCAAACCGTTTGGAAAGTACACGATGGCGGACCTTGAGAAGATTGGCGGGGTGCCTCTGGTCATGAAATATCTGCTTGATAACGGCTATTTACATGGTGACTGCATGACCGTCACCGGCAAGACTATTGCTGAAAACCTGGCGGATGTGCCCAGTTTGCCGAGTACTCAAGATGTTATCAGAACTCTGGAGCAGCCGTATGCCGCTGCTGGAAATCACATTGTTGTTATGAGAGGAAACTTGGCACCGGAGGGGGCTGTGATCAAACTGTCTGGCAAGGAGCTTGACCTGCATCGCGGTCCAGCGCGAGTGTTTGAGAGCGAGGAAGAGGCGTTGAATGCGATCCTGGCAGGAAAGATCATCGCCAATGACGTTGTGGTAATCCGTCAAGAAGGTCCGCGTGGCGGACCTGGGATGCGGGAGATGCTGTCGCCGTCTGCTGCCATCATGGGCGCCGGCCTCGGGAAGAGTGTTGCATTGCTGACCGATGGTCGCTTTTCTGGCGGTACGCACGGCATTATGGTCGGTCACGTCTCTCCGGAAGCAGCTGTTGGAGGCCCTATCGGTCTTATTGAAGAAGGAGATATGATCCGACTTGAACCGCAAAAAAAGCTGCTGTCGATTGAAATTGACGATGTGGAAATGGAACGGAGAAGAGGCTTATGGAAACCGATCGAGAAGCAACGCACGAGGGGAGTGCTTGATAAGTATGCACGACTGGTTTCGTCTGCTAGCGCTGGAGCGGTCACTCATTAGAAGGACGTGGGCGCAGGGTGGGGGAGAGGGTTAGGGTTTTGGTTTGCTAGCTGAATGTGAAGGTTGAGTTGGGGAAGTCTCAACCGCACAAAGTGCACTTGGGAGGGCGCGATTGAGAAGCGTTCGGCTCAACACACAAAGGTACCGTTGGGACCGCTGGTAAAGGGTGCCATACAAAAACTGGAGCGTAACGACGTTAGCCTACAACGTTTGTGAACTACAAGGGTACCGCCAACGCATATGTGCTAGGCCAGTGAGAAGTTGCCCTTCGCATGCCATCGCGGCTATTCCTCCGGAGAAGATCAGACTCGACGACTTTTGACCTTGGTGGATGCGTCGCTGCGTAGGTTGCGCCGTGGGCAACAAACACGTAAACAAATGCTCAAAAATCGCCATGGCACCAAAAGAATTAAAGGGCAGTCGAGCTTGAGGCTGTTCCCCTTCACGTGTACAGCCACGAGGTAAGGGAGGAAGCTATCCTTAGCATCTCTAGTTCTTATCACAACTATCCCGCACAGCGCACAAGGGCGAGAGCCTTTCCACGACGAGCGAGCATTGCTACGTGACTTACTGCACCGTCGCATTCCCTCACATAGTGCCATTAGCTTTGCGCCAGCGTTCCTGTTGTGCGTTTTTCTTTGCGCCAATTCCCACGGCAAGTGCCATACGCTTCTGCAAGCGCCAACGCCCTGGACACGTCTCTTTCGAACAAACAACAAAAAACGCCTCGTCGGCGGCGACTCCTTTCACCAGGCGCACAGTTCGCAAACGCGCAAAGTGCTTCACAACAAACAGCAGTTCGTACCGTTCGTTCGCTGGGGCCACTAGTCACCTAACGTCAAGCGAGAAGAGCAGTCAGCGGGCGCTCCACACAGCCACATTTCGATGCTTCGAGGCGTGCGTGAGAAACTACGGTCTAGAAGAAGTCGTCGCCACTCGCCGCCATTCGAGGAAGGTCTCATTCCCGATGATCGTCAACCGCGCGCATTTCGAAACATTTCGATAGATCTTCTTCAAAAACCGTTCAATCTATTCCCGCGTCGCAGATCCAAGGAGGAGCAAACCACGTTCCAAGCGCCTCCTCAGCCGGCACCACCAAAGCGGAACGACGACTCCTTTTCGTCCATACCGTCTACCCACGCATCAAAGGACCCTTTTCTAAACGACGATGTGCCCGTGGATATCTCGCGAAGTGAGAATACGGATCGTCCTCGCAAGGAGGATGACAGCGTCAAGTCCAACGCTGAACCGGGCAGTCCACCTGCCTCGTTCAGTTCGGCAAGCACCGTGAGAAAGCGAAGTTCTTTGTGGAAACGATCGTATGACCCGGAGGCGGACTTTCAGAGCGTACATGAACGTGATATTCTAAAGGCTGTTAGTTTATCGGAAGCAGCAGTGAAGAACGATGACGTGCGGTGTGCACAGCAGCTTGCGCATATTGTGAATGCGCAGGTGGACGAGTTTACAAGCGCGGTCCAGCAGGTGCAAACAGATGGTGCGCAAGCAAGGGAATTTGCGCGCACGCTGCCTGTAGCGCGTGACTCACGTTTTAGGGGTTTACTTGATGTGAAAATGGACGGGGACAGTGTCAGGGAAGCGGATCGCTCACTGAGAGACATGAGGTGTACTGAACAGCTGTGGGATCTGGAAGCATGCATGGTGGAAAAGAGGTACGAAGATTGTGTGAGTGCAGTACACAAGCTGGGTGGCATGAGTGATAAGATGTCGGCGCGTGCAGAAGGGCGATTTAAACAACTACGCGATGAACTGATTGGGGAACTGGGGTCACTGTGCGCTACTATGCCACACGCTGCAGAGACATACGCGCCGCTACTCAAATCACTTGAAGCGGGTGAAGAGGGGAGATGTAGGGTGTTGGAGGACATGAAACGTGAGCTGTTTGCCGAGTTGAGACACGCTGCTACTCACTCGCACGACGCGGCTGCGCTGTACTTAAACATGATGCTGAACAAGACGGTGGGACTGTTCAGACGCGCAAACGAGATGTACATGGCACTGTCGTTTGCAGGCGACCATAACTCACGCGGGTTCCTTCTGTGGATGGTGGAACAGTCGGATCGGGTGTACGAGGAGTTTGTTCGTCCGGTGTTAAGCAAGGTGTGCAAGGCGGACGCGATCACGATTCTCAAGGTGATTGAGGCGGCGCAGGAGCGGCGCGAACCGACGGATCAGCCGATGAGGGGTGGTGAAGCGAGCGTTGTGTCTGTGTTCCAGACGCGGGTGAAGGCGCTCATGCGGGGAGATATGGAGGGGGCTGTGCGGGAGGCGGAGCGACAGCTTGTGGAACGGGCGAAAATGCTGGCGTCTGCCATCCCGCGGAGCTGGCGAGAGGGGCCGTACGAATCTGGGCGGGCGATGTGCGACGAGTTGAGCGTGGTGAAGAAGGGGTTGGAGGGCGTTGTGAAAGTGGAGGGGGAGCGAGAGGGGGTTGTGAGGAGGTTGGTGGTGCGGCCGGCGGTGACGTACTGCGCGACGCTGGTGGAGATGTGTGGGAAAAGCGTGAAGGAGGAGGCGGAGGTGAGCATGCAGGAGGTGCAGGAGGGGTTGTTGGCGACGGTGGCCGTCGTGGGACGCGCGCTGCAGCGGCTGGGAAGGGGAAGCGGCGCGGCGGAGGGCGCGGCGCGCGCGCTGCTGTCGGCGGACGTGGGCGCGGTCAGCGCCGTGCACGCGCAGCTCAAGCGCGGCGCGGGGGAGCGGTGCGGGGGGGGACGAAGACGGGCGGCGCGGCGGCGGGGCGGGCGTTGCGCCTCTTCTTCTTCGTCGGCGGGGGAGGGGGTGGAGGACGCGGCTGGCGGCGACGATGAGCAGCGGCGGGCGCGAGTGTTCCTGGCGCAGCAACGGGCGAGTGTTCGTTGTACGAGCAGCCGCTGACAAGTGACGGCTGTTCGAAACGGTTGTCGCCCCGCGATGCATTTTCTTTTTTTTCACTTGTTGATCAACGGTGCGATTATGCTCCTCCCCCTTGTGTCCACCACCCCCCCCCCGTGTATCATCATCTTAGCTACGCGTCCGTCCGTTACACTGCGTCGCACTTCCACCACGCTTATATCCGTTCACTATTGCCCCCCCGATCCCCCCCCACCCCCCCCCACCCATTTATGCCTCCCGTCCCCGCTTCCCCACCGAGAATGTCATCCCCCCCATTCCCCAACCCCCTACCATCCCTTACAATGCCACTCACATTCACCAACCCCGCGTCCGCGTCCGCTCCCGGGAAAGAGAACTTTCTTCCCAACCTCAACTGCAATGCCCCCACCTACGTCTCCACCAAGCCCGCCGCTACCAACCCCCCGCCCCTCCTGCGTCCCCGTTCCTCACACGGTTACCCCATGGGAGGCGGCCCCTCCTACGCAGACCCTCCCCGCGCGTGGAAGCTCTCCGACTTCCAGATCGGACGCCCCCTCGGTAAGGGCAAGTACGGCAGCGTCTATCTCGCCCGCGAGAAGCGTTCCAAGTACATCGTCGCTCTCAAGGTGCTCTTCAAGGAACAGCTTCTCAAGAGCAAGGTCGAGCACCAGCTACGACGCGAAATTGAAATCCAGTCTCACTTACGCCACCCCAATATTCTCCGTCTCTTCGGCTTCTTCTACGATGACAACCGCGTCTTTCTCATCCTCGAGTACGCTGCCAAGGGGGAGCTGTACAAGCACTTGAGAATGCACACCTTCGATGAACGGCGTGCCGCTTGTTACGCCGCCTGTGTGGCACATGCTTTGGGCTATTGTCATTCTAAACATGTCATTCATCGTGATATTAAGCCGGAGAATATCTTGCTCGGTATCAATGGCGAAATCAAAATCGCAGACTTTGGATGGAGTGTACATGCACCCAGTGATCGTCGTGATACCATGTGTGGTACCTTGGATTACATTCCGCCTGAAATGATTTTGAACCGCTCTCATGATCACGCAGTCGATCAGTGGGCGCTCGGTGTGCTTGTGTATGAGTTTATTCTGGGCAGAGCACCGTTTGAAGCAGGTGACAAAGATCAGACCCAAATTCGCATCATTACAGTTGACTACACCATTCCTGCCAACTCCATGAGTGACATGGCCCAAGATCTCATCGGTCGTCTCTTGGTCAAGGATCCGTGGAAACGACTCCCGCTTAAGCATGTATTGCAGCACCCTTGGATTGTCACCAATGCCGCAGACACGCTTGCCCGCTTGCAGAGACTCTCTTCATGAGCTAGTCTCGCGTTTCGGCTGGCAACCTTTTGGTTTTTGTTTCTTTTTGTTGGAAAGCGAGTAGCTCGCGGTTTCTACGCAGCGTTACACGCGCTTGAGACCAATTCCCCCTTTTCTCAACTCCCCCCGTCCTTTCTCCTTCATCCCCGTTGCATTGCACTTTGGTATTCCATGTTGGCCGACAAATCTTGGCCTGCTTCTCAACGATTTTGCACAGCATCAAAGAAGAAGGCCGCTTTCTCCTCCGTCGGATGGGTGTATTTGTTTACGCGCACAGTTTGTAGCTTCCCCCGAGTGCAGGGGCTCGTCGCTTCGGCGTCACGGGTGTCAGTCGTGCAAGTTTTTGTGCGATTGATTCGACGTCGCTCAAATGGAATTAGCCACTTGCTCCACTCCTCTTTTCCCCATTTCGTCAATGTTTTGAACAACTGCAAGCGCTCAACTTTCCATCGGTCGCTTTTCTGTCTTCCTCATTCATTTAACGTAAGCTCCCTTCTCCCGTAGTAACTTCATAAACTAGACAGACAGATGTGGAAACTGCTTTCCACACCCCACTTCCCGTGCCCTTCCCCATGTTGTTGCGTCCGATTATTAGTTTGCGTGTTCCGAGGGAGTAGACTGTGACTGCTTGGCACTTGTTATCGCGCACTAAATGGACGGGCGGCTCGAACCTGCCCCATTCAGAAATCTGAATCGAGTAGCGCGCTGTATTCGTTCACTTTTGAAAACAGCAGACGATGCTTGACAAACATGTTACGGTCCACTAGTCTTGTTTGCAAAGCAGTCGTCTCGTACAACCTGCAATGTAACCAGCGTTCTCTGTCTTTGTTTGATCGAACACCAAGTCTGTTCCAACCACATCTTCAAAGCGTCCTTCAATTCGCTGGCCGTCAATGATTAGCACTGGGGGGTCCAATGACTGAAACTGACCATACCACGCCATACAGAGCTGTTAGTAACTGTTGTTCGTGTGGGAATTCGATGTGACACGTACCTTGACTCGCAACTCCGCGCCTGGCTCGCTGAGAACCTTTGCAATGTGTTCCGGCACTTGGAGCAGAACGCGCTTTCTCTTCTTTGTGACGCCGACTTTTCTCTTTCCAACACTACTGGAGCGATGAGCGTCACTCTTAGGGTTCATCGCTGTGTGGAACGAACTATGAAAACCTCTGACCTGATCACTCGCACTCTCGGTCCCCACATGCCAGCGGCATCCTTGGACTGTGCCCAACTGCATTATAATGTTGACTCTGTACCGACAGCACATTCCCACTCTCGTTGGCCTGACACCAAATTATTTTATGACCACATTTTTCCGTTCTCTGCTCTGCTGACCGTGCTCTACCTCCTCCTCCAGCTTCGGCATTTCGCTGGTGATTCTTCAATTTACGAAAGCCGGCACGGCATGCTCAGCTCCCCTAACTAACCAAGATGGATCTTACAACGTTGTTGAAGGGTGCTTCTAACACAATGAAGAAACTAGAATCTGACAGCGCCACAAAACCAACTCAGTCGGCTGCGGGGGGATGGAATTCATGGGGCGGCGGCGAGGACGATGCCTGGGAGGATGTAGCTGAAATGCTTCCAACTCGAATTCAAACAACATCTCAAAAGATGTCTACAGAAGTCGACTCTGAGCAAGGACGAATAGAAGTGAAGAGGAAGCTACAAACGCATGACGGAGAGAACAAGAGTACGGAGAGTCAGGAGATGCGGAACGACGCGGATGATACAAGTTGCGACGACGAATCAGCAATTATAAAGAGTTTGCGCGAAAAAGTAGCGGAGGCCTTGAAACGTGCCGCTGCGGCTGAAGGGAAGCTATACGTTGTTTCAAGAGAGCGGGATAATTTGCGTCGTGCCGCTGATGATCAAGCTTCTAGAGGCAGAGAGGTCGAGTCGAAGGAACGCAAAATACAAGCTATCCTCGCTGAAGGAGAGAAGCTTTCTATACGAGTTGCGGAGAAAGAGGCGGCAGCAAGAGCTCTGAAGAGGGACTTGAAGGAACAGAATGCTGTCATTGAGGAGTTGAGAGCATTAGTGGCAGCAAACGAAGCCAAGCTGAAGAATGCGACCAATAAGCAGAAACAACTTGAAACATCTGAAAATGCCGCTCGTGAAGCCCTTGCGAGTCAAGAAGAGCGACTCACTCGTGCCGAAAACGCTGCACGGTCTAACAGCTCAAACTCGGCTGCATTGGACGCAGCGAGAGCCGAGCTCGAATCCCTGAGAAAAAGCCAAGCGAATGCTTTAGAGGACCAAGCAAGAAAGTTAAGAGCAGGTCATGAAGCCGTTTTAGGCGCTGTAAAAATGAGCACGCAAAAGGCAGAAGACACTATGGACAAAGCCATGATGGAGCTTGAAACCCATCTTTCGAAAGTTATTGAAGACGCTGGACGCAGAGAGGACCAACTGCGATATGAAGCAGAAGAAAGTCGTAAGCTTGCTGAAGAGCTGAAAGCTCGGAACGAAGAGTTGGTAGCAGCAATTCCGAATGCGACGAGACCTCTTGTAAGACAAGTTGAAGCATTACAGGCTGCGGCATTGAATAGAAGCAGGACGAAATCCGCTGTGGAACGATCACAAGCAGAGCAGCTGCGAACAGCACAGGCTGCGTTGAATGCGTCTCAGGAGCGGGAACGGGTTGTCAAGGAAAAGCTTACAGACCTTCAAAACCGTGCAACTGCATTAGAGAGTCAGCTCAAGGCTGCGCAGTCGGAGCGCAAACGAGCGTGTGCAGAGCTCGAATCCCTTCGCGAGGTCCATGCAAAGTCTCTGCTTGATCATCAGCGTGAGAAAGATGAAACTGTGAAGTTGCTCCGCAAATTGACCAAAGCGAAGGAGACTGCAGAACACGAATTGTCGCGAGATCGAGTGGCCCACATCACAGCCTTGGAAGCTGTGAGCAAACGAGAAGAAAGCTTGAGGGACCAGGTAGCTAGTTTAGAAACTCAACTACAAAACACTCCAAGACAAAGGCAGAGCTCATCGAGCTTGAATGTGACATCGTCACTACAGGTTTCTGGGAGCCTTGATAACTTATCAGCAGGGAGTTTCAGTTTTGACGAGGGTGGTACCACAGACATTTTATCGGATTCATACTCATCAGGCGTTGTATACGCTATGGACAAACTGAAGTTGACGTTGAGAAAGAGGGACGGCGAGGTTAGCGCCCTGCAAGCGCGCCTGAAGCGGAAAGAAGTGGCCAGCGAAGCGCTCGCAGAAGATGTTGTGAAACTAACCTCTGAAGTTGAGCAACTGAAGAAGGATCACGGAGATGCCCCTGTGCTGAAAAAAGAGCTCGGGGATTTGAAGAGAAGACACTCGGCGTTGTTGGAGCTCTTGGGCGAAAGAGAGGAGCGGATAGCGGAATTGGACGCCGACTTGGCGGATGTGAAACAAATGTACAAGGAACAAATCACAGAATTGCTAATGAAACTAGAGAATGTATCCAGATAAACGTAGCATTAGAACCTGATGTAAACCATAGGCTCACGTTCATTACTGTTATGAAGAGTTGTGGGGCTTCATATACTAGGATTGCAAGGCTGTAAGAAGCTGAACTGTTCCAGAACAAAGAGCTCGTCGCCCATTGTACATTAGTATAACATTACTGGGCGGGCTTGTCCATCTGTCCACGAGCTGACATTGTCATCAAAGCGTACAAAGTGAGCGGGATACTTCGACATGTTTGCAAAATCTGGGTGGCCTTGGGATCTGAACAGAATGTCGGGCTTGCGTTGGCAGTCTTCAGTACAACGGAAATTTGGCCGCCACTGGCTATATGAACTACCACACTGAGAACGTCGTCAATCGAATCATCATAATAGCTCAGTTGCATGAAGTCTGGTGAGCCTTCAAGGACCATCTCGACAGGCTTTGTAGAACCCTCTTTTCCAGGTTGTGGAGGGGAGCTTTCGATGCGCACACAACTTTGAAACAGTTCGTTGAAAACGAGCTGCTGGCGCAAAAGCTGCAATACCGGAAATACATCGTTTGTGGTGCGCAATGGAACTCGGCTAATCTTCATGGCCAGAGCGGGAGACATACCGTTCTGCTGAAATTGAAGAACATCACCGTTTGGCAAAAGAGGTGAGCTCATGACCTCAGAAGTGTAGTCCGGTGCTGTACCATTGGCTGTAATTGGTTTACGCTTTCCTAGAGCGTTTGGTACAATAAGATCCGATAGCAAAGGCCAAGGAGCCTTGAGCGCGTCATCGCTTTCAGTTTTTGAATGTAGATCACTGGTCACACCTGGTGCACGCACCAAATTCGGGCGCTTTGAACTAACTTGTACATTGCTGACTGAAATTCGTTGAAGAGTGTGGAGTACGGAAAGAAAGGCTGGAATCGGGGTTGTTAGGGTTAGAACGTATTGTGCCGCTACACGAGCTTTCTTGCCTTCTACAAACGTGCAGTGCGAAGTTCCATTCTGGACGGCTGCCGATCGCGCAACAGATATTTCACGTTTTGAAAGCACATGTTCCATGGCCAGGAATGCGGCGTGTGTTGTGGCGAATTGAATGCGTAAACCGAGGGCGGTGCGAACTATATGCCCATGACACGTGAATGGGTTAGGGGCACGCTCGATGGATGCGGCGTTTAGAAGGTCGTCCTCAAAAGAACGAAGTGCATCTACCAGAGGCAGCTCTGCAAATACGCTGAGCTTTTCAGTTCTCATGAGGTGTAGAAATACGCGTTGTAACAAGTCGAAGCGGGATTGAGTGACGAGTTGGGTGAGATGGGCGTCAACGTTATCGTCTGATACTTCCTGTTCAGTTGCGGGGAGCAAACGTAGCTTTGCGCGGACGACTGGTTTTGGAGTCGGAGTGTGTTCGAAGTGAAAGTCGGCTAGAAAGGTAGCGTTGCAGATTGTGAGTAGGGTTGCATTTGCAGAAACTTCTTGGTTGGTAATTGCGAGCAGACGCTCTGCCAAGTGTCGCAGTTTGTTGAGAATGAGAAAGTAGGGTGGTGCAAAGGGATCTTCTGTGTGCGCGAGATTGCGAGAAATGGAGAGCGCAAGACGGGAATCCAGAGTGGCGTGATGGCGGGTGAGAGCGTCATGTCGGATTCGGCGCAGATGTTGGGTGGAATCGCGGTTCCAGGTGTCACGGGCTTGGACGGCGTTCTCAAGAAACTCAAGGGAGGAATACAAAGCGCGGCGGACGTATGGAAGACAGACGGTAGAGAGGGGGTGGAGATCGGCCTGGTTGTTTGCAGTTGTGGGGCTGGAGAGGTTGAAGGATTGGGGTGTGGAGAGAGTTCGTAGAAGAGCAGTGATGCGGTAGAGAGCTTCACGGGCGGTTTTGGGAGTTTCGGTGGAGCAAATGAGCTCGGCTTGCTCCGCCTCGCGCGTTAGAGCGGATGTCATTATGATGCTGCCAGAGCTAGGATGGGGCCGCTGGCATGACGGTGATCAAATGGGAACCGGGATCAAACCGTTGGTGGCATGAGTGAGTACTACTTGGATACGTAGATAGCGGTCTAACCCTTGCTGCACCAGGAAGTACCAACAGTTGTGACGGTACCGTTGGTACACGTTTCCATTGAAGGGAATTTTAATTCTAGGCCAGAATGCGGCATCGGGGAGTGCCCTTCAATGGTGTTGGCACCGTTTCCGTGAACGAGCAAATATTTCTCAGCCCTGCTTTCGCGCTACCGGAGCGAAAACCGCGAACAAGAGGGAACGTGAAGACGCGAACGCAAAGCGAAATGGTAACGGCAACGGCGGGGGTGTTGATTTCGTGCGACATTCCCGTTAAACAGTTCTTGCTGCATGTGGACGAAAAGGATACGGGAAAGTTTATCATTAGCGACCTGGATGAAACTCACGTTCTCGTGAAGGAAAGCGCTCTAGACTACATCAAGAGCCAGTTAGATAAGCTTTATGAGGAAAACCAGTACACATTCATTCAGTGACTGGGTGCGGCGCTCGTGATGAAGCGCTGATGGCTGGGTGTTGGAGTTAGCACTGTGGTGGCGATGTGGTGGCGATGTGGTGGCGAAGCGCTGCTGTTTAGAGTTCAAGGGACATAAATAAGTTGGCTTCTAAGCTTGGGAAGCGCCAAGTCGTTCACCGTCGTAAGTTATCCGTGAAGAAGGAAGAGGCTTAGTCGAGAAGATGATCTTCAAAATCTAATGAACACTTCTGCTTTGCCAAGGAAGAGTTCAGTCACATTAGCTCAGTCGGCAGAGCGCAGGTCTCATAATCCAAGCTAGCAATCCTGAGGTCGCGAGTTCAAGTTACGAAGTTGAATACCTCGCATGTGGCTCGACATTTGCAACTTTTTTGCTGACTTTTTGCTGATTTCTTCTGATGAATAATCCTACGATGGGTATTTTGGTGTGTGCGCAGCTTTTTCCTTCTCCCGCCGTTCTCCACCCACGATTCTGTCGTCCAAATGCTCTCCGACCAGCAACAAGATCCCCACCATGATAGTGCCACCCTCTCATTGAGAGTATGGTCTTACTAAACCCTCAGAAGAAGCCTTTACTATTTTTTTTCTCAAAGCAATGAATCATTGCAACAGTTTTTTGCTGGCGGGGCGAGGCCCGAAAAGCTTTTCTGCTGTGAATGATCACCGCTAGCCCTAGGTGTACGGGTGTACGGGTGTACGGGTGTACGGATGTATGGATGTATGGATGTGTGAATGCATGAATGTATGAATGTATGGATGTATGGATGTATGAATGTATGAATGTATGAATGTATGAATGTATGAATGTATGAATATATGAATGTATGGATGTATGAATGTCTCAGGGCACACGTTACTAATTCCGAAAGCGTGATAGGAATACTTATCAAAGAACTTCTCGGTCCGCAGGTCTTCCAACACCAGCAATCCATGTATTGTCTTAGGCCCTTTCTACACTGCAAAATGAACAAGACAGTTTGAGTACTTCGTGGTGAAAACATTTAAAACATAATCTGACAGCTAGAATCAGCAACTGTCTCTTCGTTGGGGTCGCATGATGAGCGACTCCAAGATTTTGGACAAGAGACGAATATGAGACTGTCCATTCCTTGATGTAGAAAGGGCCTCAAACGCAAAGGGTAGGGCTACAGAAGACATGGGACTACACAAGACATGGGACTACACGTTGTTGTTCTTTTCACATGTAAGAATTCTATTCTGTTTGAGACCAGAATGTGGCATGTGTGGGGTGATAACATAAAACGTAAGTCACGGAAGGGAAGGCTTTTTTAATGCAAGTTGTGTGCGGTGCCTAATCTTAACATCGTGAGAAAACTCTAAATGTTCTTCCTCCTCGGGAAAGCTGCAAACTGTTCTGTACCTTCTTGCGCCTATGTGTAAGTGTGCTGTGTATGCGTTGTGCGTGGAATCACAGTGCTGCTACTTGCAAAGCTTGATTGTGCAGCACAGCACGTGACTTTTCGACGAATGCTGTTGCAAGGTTTACAAGCATAAGCCTGTACAGGCTAAAATGACGTGATAGCGAGTTGCGATTGGCACATGCGCAAACCATTGGCCTGTACGAAAGCAGTCATCGAATTTGGATCGAGATGACAAGTTTCTACAAGGATGCACTGCTTCAATGGCGAAAGGGATAAGTCTGAGTGTACGACAGTACAGCAACAGAATCGAGAGCACAAACACATCGACAGAGAACGAGCGCGAAAAGCTCATTTTGCTTTTCCACGAATCGTACACAGATGCAGGTGATACAACGTCATCACTGATGCCATCATGTATACAGCTTGTAGACTTTTTAAAATGTTTAAAGAGAGATACAGAAAGCACTGAAACGCTTCTTCAAGAAGCAGTTTGTTCCTTGTATATACGTATGCTTCGTACAGCCGTGTATATCGCTGAAGGTTTTTGTAATTACCTTGCGGCTATAAAAAACGTTCGCCTCTCGTACACTTGGTATCGAGCAGCGGTGTTCGAAAAAGCACAAACACCCTGCCACATTCGCCAAGGTATCTCAGTGGCTACTATCGGTTGGCAGTGCAGACAGAAGCCCACAAACATTCAATTGAGAAATAAACGGGCGAGCCACGGCCAGCACGCAATGGCTTCCAAGGAAGCAGCTGCAAAGGACAAAACTTATTTAAACACAGCCCCATACAAGGCAAGATACGGGCCAAAGCGATGATGACAACTCGTGTGGAGATGCACAGAAGGGGGTCGGTTACCGCCGCCTGGAGTGCACCTGATAAGTATAGTTGAGTATGTTGTAAAGGGTTTGAACGATAACTATACAACCTATTGCTGCTGCCGTGACAAGGTACAACACCTGGAAGAACAGCGTAACCATTTTACCCTTTCGGCTCAATAACTCTGCTACAGTACATAGATAACCCTTTAACCCAAACGCTAGCAGGCTGAATCATCGCAGTCTCGTGTTCGAACGTGCATGCGTATCTAGTGGATACTAAGGGTTATTTACAGATTACAATACTGTACTCTGTAGCACGACGCACGTCGAGCAGTGCGCACATGCAGCAGGCGTAAGATTACAGCCGTAGCACTGTTGCCATATCAACATAGTGATTGCTGGCGTGTCCTTTACAGTAAAGTGTCATACAAAGCGTAGCATAACGCCAAAACAAGAGCTGTGGTGGTGGTTGTTGGTGGTTGGCGATGCCGGCGGTAAATGTTGGTGTGGAGGTTTACTACTCTACCAAAGCGCTTCTATTACACGTCGTCGACAGCGAGTTGCTCTGTAGGTGATTCACATCGGTCCTCGACGCAACTGTCAGTAGCCATCTGCTCGCAATCGGACATTGCAGAGGACTGTGGACTTGCAACGGCGCAAGCATCGTCTGCATCGCGACCGACATTCGGATGCGCTGACGATGAGGAAGACGACGTATTGTTTGGTTGAATAGGTGTACCAGGTGATGTTGCTGCTGTTGCTGCTGCTGTTGTTGCTGCTGTTGTTGCTTCTGATGTTTGATGATGTGACCAAGGGTCCGGCGGAGAGGGCTGAGAACTTGACGACGGGTCTCTCCGAAAAGTGCGTAGCACGCGAGTATTGTAGCCTCCGCAATGTTGACACTTGTGATGGTCAAAGTGAAAAGCGGTTTCAGAACGCTGGTCGCAATCATGACACAAGATGTAAGAGCGTTTGTTGCGATGTTCCGGAGGCATTTGCTCGCGTTTGAGCATTTCGTCAATTTGGGCGTAGTAGGCAGACATATTTGTGAGCGACTTTTGACAAAGCGGGCATCGAAAGTTTTCCATTGTGTAATCATCAAAACAATGTGCGTGCATTGTATGCCCACATCGCATGAAGACGACAGGGCGGGTAGAGGTGAAGAGATAGGCACCACAGATAGGACAGTTTGCATCGAGTGACGTTTTCAAACAGCGATGTTTGTCGGAGTGTTCAATTGACACACAGGCGTCACAATGATCGCAGTGGAAGTTATCTTTTCCAATACCCTCTCCGACACGGCAGATTTTGCACTTGTCGCAGTGATAGATACTCTTTCCGGGAGTGTCATCGTAGAACTTGCACACGGCACAAAAGTATCGAGCAAACGGTTTCTTGCAGTTGGTGCAGGTGGAGGACACAGATTGAACTGTGTTACACAGCATGCATCGCACTAGCTTTGTGTCGTACCGAACCATGGAATGGTCCATGCTATCGTGGTCATGACAATGACGACAAACAACCCAGAGTTGACAACACTCTGCCTTGAGCTTGCAATTTCTGGGATAATGCTTGCAACCGGGTTTCAATTGTCCTGTTTGCGGGTCGCGCACGGTTGAGTAGGAGATCTGATCGGCGTGCTGATTGAGCTGTTCGGAAAACTGGTGTGCCTCTTCAGAACGGCGTTGCTTGAAACGGTGAGTGAAGACGGTTTGGCGACGAAGATTCTTCTCCTGCTCGGACAAGGTAGGGTCCTTGGAAATCTGTCGGACAAGGTTCTGAATCTGCTGGAAGGAATTGATATGGTGCGGAACTTGCCATTGTGAGTGCTGCTGGGAGTGAGGGGAGGACGCATCCTCGTCACCAGGCTCGTCGGATGGAGCGCCGGATGGCGGGGGTGGAAACGGTGAACGCGACGGACCGCTCATGTGGAGGCGCGCAGGCGAAGCGAAGCACAACGGCAGGCGACTGGCGATGGTGGTGCGCGCGGGCTGTGCTCCCTGCTGTAGTGTGCTGCGGCGAAACTTTAGAGTCTCTGAACTTTAGACGATGCACACGTGCCATTTTTTTGTGGGCTGCCACCGCTGCGTGTCGTGCGCGCCGCCTGCTAACCGCCACCCACAGCAACATGCTGCGCTCCATCCCGGCGGCGCGCGCCCTCCTTCCCCGCGCACGCGCCCTCGTCGCGTCGTCTTCGTCGCCACCGCCGCCACCGCCGCCACCGCCACCGCGATGGCATGCCGTCGCCGTGCTGGAGGCGCCCTCCTCCGTTGCTGTGGTCCCCGCCACGCACGCGCCTTCCCCCCGCCTCCGTAGTCGTCAGCTTCGACTTTCCGGCAACAACCGCGAGGCGTATCGAGTGGCCCGTGTGTCTGGCCTACAGTACAGCCGCAATCAACACGATCTTGTCGAGTATCTGTTAGTATTGTTGGTCTCAGACCGCTTTGACGGTCCTAGACAGCGCTTAGACGCAATGATCTCCGCTTTGAAACACGCCAAGTGTGACTGTTCTGCAGCAGTGTATAACGTCGTGTTGGCCGCTTGTGCTAGGGACGCTGCTCGATTGGGAGCTGGTTCGCACGCCAGGAGCCAGGTGGTCCTGCGAACTGCCTATCACGTCTGGACTCAACTTACCGACCGCTTTGCAGCTGTCCAGCCGCGTTCTATCGCGCTTATGTACCGCATCTGCGGCGATTGTCATAACTTGCAACTAGCACGTCACATTCGCGCTCGTACTAATGACCCAGTCCTCGCGAACACAGTCGCTCAACCTGTTCCACCCCTCTCCAGTGAGCACGCCACCGCCGCCTACATTCTCTGTTTGGGGAAATGTGACCGAGCTGTCGAGGCTGAACAACTGTACTTCAGTCCCCATCTCACCCACCTTCGCGCCAATCACCGTGTGCTAGGCGCATTGTTTCAGGCCTACGTCGCATCCAATCGTATCTCAAAGGCAGAATCTCTTATCGCCATGTACGGCACTGCCTTTCTCACCGTTCAGAGTTGTAATGCATTCGTTAAACACTGCGCTCAGCTTCGTCTACATGACACCGCTATAACCTTTGTACAGCGTATGGCCGATTCTGAAAGCACCGCTTACCCCCCACCAAACGCCCGCACCTACAATCTATTGCTGCGCGGTCTCTCAGCTGGTACCGGCGTCGAAGATCGAGACGTTGCTGCAGACCGCGCGTTGCTCGTTGTCGAACAGATGAAGCATCAGCGAATTCATCCTACAACAGTCACCTATAATACTTTGATTCGTGCATTTGTGTTTCGGAATCAGATTCAACAAGCTTTACAACTGTACCGACGCATGTCCACTCCGAATCGAATCACTTTTAGTCATCTCATGCATGCCGCTGCCAAAACACGTGATATCCATCTGGCACAAAACCTGTTACACCATCTTGAGCAGCTCAATGAACGTCCCAATTATAGCTTTATGAAGTCCTATTTGCAGCTCATTGCGCAGGTCGACGGCGTGCAAGCAGCGTTTGAACATGCGACACGGCTTGCAGAGCGTTTTGGTCACGTCGTTGTGTTTGGTGATGTCGGTAGTGCAGAAGCTGTTCGCATGGCCCTCATCAGTGCGTGCGGTAAGGTACGAGACGTGCAAGCTGCGTTTGAAGCACTATCTCATAACTTGGCCGGTGACAAAGGCGGTTTATTGGCTCCGCTTTACGTTTCTACCGTTCTTATGCAGGTTTGTTTGGCGTGTGGAGAACCTGGTCGTGCACTCGAAGTGTTCGAATCCTTGAAGCAGGCTGGTTTGCAACCCAACTTTGAGGTGTATGAGAGCCTGATATACGGACTCGCCTCGTATGTGCGTCGCGCAGCGTATCGTGAATGGCACTCTGCGCAAGAGGGAGCTCAACGTGATGACGGCGAGGAAGAGCTATCCACCGTTCCCGATGACGGTGTTGCGGAGGTGGAGGGAGTTGCGGGTGACGCAGACACGCAACAACAGGCTGCACAGTTGTCGCAGTGCATTAGTTTGATCGTGCAGTTGATCGGCGAAATGCACGCCAGTGGAGTGGCGCGTGTAAGTCGTCAAGCAGCGTACGTTTATAATACGGTGCTTGCAGCAGCAGCCGCAGCAGGTGATTTGAACCTTGCGCTTCAGGTGTTCAACAAGATGACGCCAACAAACAATCGCAACATCGTGTACGTGGCGCGAAGCAACAGCGGTAAAGGGGATGAAGACGGCTGTGATGGGTTGTTTGAAAGGGAAGTGGAATTTCCAGCTGCTACGGTGGGTACTTATAACTCGATGATGTTTGCGGCGTGGAAATGTGGCGTTCCTTCATTCTCGTTTGAGGCTTTTGACATGATGCTGAGCGATAGGTCGGCTGAACCGAATGCAGCCACTCTAAGTTTGTTGGCGGATGTTGCATTGGAAGAAGCCAATGTTGATGTCGAATGGTTACAAAAGTTGCTGCAACTGTTAGATAGGATGCCAATACTATCGGATGTGGTGTGTAAGAAAAGAGTGAGATTGCGGCAGAAAGTGTTGGCGCTGAGATGGTCGTAGCGGTCGGGGGGTTGGGGTTTGGTACGTGTTTATAAGTAGATAATTCGTGAGGTGGCTGACTGATGCGCATGGTGTTCAACGGATGGAGGTGGGGCGCCGTACATGTAGGAGCAGTGCGTCGGGAAGGGTGGACGATGTTGGAGACAGTGCTCGAGGGGCATGTTGATGGGGTCGCGCTCGACAGGCTGGGATGATTTGGAGGGAGGCTGCGCATGCACAGATGGATGCGGGCGAGGGTAGTCTAGAATTGGGATTTGGAGCGGAGGCGGTGATCGCTGCGAACGGAGTTGCATTGTGAGGGATGCTAGCGCGAATGTGGCGGAGAAGACGAGTGCAAATGTTACGATGGAGTTTACTGGTTGGTTGGTTTGTGAGGACTGGACGCGGCGTGAGGTCTGTGTTGGCGGTAGTGAGGATCGCTGGAGCGATGCGCGTTGACGGCGGTGACGTGGCTGAGACATAGTGCACTTTGTGGGGTTCGGTGTGGCGGGACGAACAGAGTTGAGTGACTTCACTTGTCAAAAACCACAGACGTAACTTTACGGCGCATGATCCACCCCTGGCTGGGAAGCATTCCACCACACTGCGATGGAAAGCTTCCCAGCCATTTGCCATACCGACAGATGTCACTACAGTTTGCACCGACACGCAAATACGTGCACGTGAGCTCCGAATAATCGGATGCATAATCCCTACTGTAGAATCCGACCCTTCCGGACCAACGGATACCTACCGGATAATATATAGAGGCAAGCAGTCTCTCCTTCCTTAAGCAATAAACTTGGTAAGACATACCGACACATTGATACAACAGACACTTTACATTTCGCGCGCCACTCGCCCGCTACCGCTGAATCCAGCAACAACAGATATCTCTGGAGTCATCCCTATACCCTTGGTACTGGACAACGTCGTCTCATTGAATGATGCAAGATTATTGTTGTGCATTTTGGTGCGGCAAGCTGTTGAGTGCGGGAATGCATGCACCGTGTCCACGTGCGCAGGCGACGTGATCCTGTGACGAGCACATTGTGCTTTCACATGTGAAACGAGATGCGACGAGCGCTCAACGGTGTCATCAGACGAACGGGAAACGCGCGGCAATGGCGATGGCGGCGAGGGGCGCCTTCGTTGGCGTCGCCGCCGTGACAGGACGAAGCTTGCCGCTTGCGCGCACGTGTTCGAAACGAAGCGCTTTCTGCGGAAGCTTCCCCTCGGCAGTGGCAGCACGTCAGGCGTCATCGTTCGAGAACCGCACAGACACGCGTCAAAAGCGCATCTCGACAGCGCGCAGCCCGTGGAAGATGTCCGTAGCATCCAAGATAAGCGAAGCGACGACGCGATTATTCCCCGTGTGGACGGTGATATGCTCATTAGTAGCGCTTCGCTTCCCGCACGTGTTCACGCCTTTAAGCGGCGGTAATGCGGTGCAGCTGTCACTATCAATACTGATGCTGTCAACCGGACTGACGCTTACCCCCCGACAAATCCGTGCAGCCGCTGGACGCACACGAATGTTGGTCGCCTCCTTGGTGGGGTGCTACGTGCTTATGCCTGCACTTGCTGTGCTGCTTGGTCGGCTTTTCGCGCTACCGGCACCTCTGTACGCTGGGTTGGTGCTGCTGGGCATTATTTCCGGCGGACAGGCTAGTAATCTTTGCACGCTTATTGCGGGAGGGGATGTAGCACTTTCTGTTATGATGACGACGGCGAGTACGATACTTTCAGCAATTGCGTTACCAGCGTTATCGACGGTGTTAATTGGTCAGGTTGTTTATGTGAAGACTGTGGCTCTGGCGAAAAGCCTCGCTACTTTGGTGTTATTGCCCGTGTTAATTGGCGCTTTGGTCGGTGCGAAGTTCCCTGGTACGGTGAAGAGATTGGAAAATGTGTTGCCGCTGGTCGGCATCGCAGCTGTTCTGGTGCTTATACTCGGACCTGTGTCTAGTACGGCTGCGCTTGTTGGAGAAGGGCTTCAAAGTTTGATAGTTCCTGTCACGCTGCTACATGCCGGAGGAGGGGTGGTTGGATTTGCGGTGGTGAGATGCGTCTTGAAGGGGAGTAGGAAAGAGGCTATCACAGCTGCGTTTGAAACGGGATTCAAAAGCCCGGCGCTGTCTTTCGTGCTGGCGCAGCGGCATTTCGCGGAGACGCTCGTGCGAATGCCTAGCGTGGTGTCCATCGTCGTGCTGGCGCCTTTTGCGGCGGGATGCGCCGTGCTCCTGCGCGCGCTTCTCGGGGGTCAAGGTGGAGGTGGCGGCGACGGCGGACGGACGGCGGATAAGCAGCCCACTTTTGAGCGGTATGAGCGAACGGCGGGGCGTGAAGCGACGCTTTTCTGCGTGTGCGTGGCCGGCATCTACACTAAACGCGTGCCCTTGGAGTGCCTTGGCGCCGAATTGGTGCGCGCTCGACAGTTCTCTTTGCCTGTGCGCGTCACGCGGCTGCTGTAGATGGGAGAGAGAGATTTCTTTATTGGATGGGGTGCGGACGATTATCTACGGATGGAAGGCAAGCCTCTACACGTAGAGATAAAGGGTTATTCATTTGTATTGTAATTGGTATATCCCAAAACTGACAGAAATGAAAAAGCCATGTCGGCATTAAACGGTACCGGGTTCAATGGTAGCACCGATAACCTGGGCACAACGGCACATTGCGCGTTCGTGAAGGTTGAGCCCAAACTGCCTAGCTCTTAGAGGACGGAGTTGACAACCGCCGTCATACAGACCAGTCTTATCCGATGCGCTGAGCAACACACGCAGTGATTAAGTTGTACGGGATAAGGCGTCGGCTTTACGAAATCTCGTCATGGAAGGCGCTCCAGAAATTGCGTTTCGCCTCGCACAACTTGGTTCGATGTTTTCCAGTCAGCATCGTTTCGTTAAAGCAGCGTGCGCATACTCTTCTGCATCTAGGGCCTCTAGGAGTAGTCCAGGAATGCAAGCTTATTGCCTCTATCACGCCTCTCTTAATCTCTTCCAACATGCCACCGTAGCCCAGAGCGCGAATACCTCCGAGCTCCTAACTCGTGCCTTACAACAATTGCGCAAGTGTAACATTCTGCTTCGGAATCAACCCGCCTCATTTGAGATTCGAATGCAAGTTACTGCTTTACTGGAACGTATTTATACCGCCAATCGCGATTCTCTCGCAGCCGCTAAGATCATCAATTCCGGACTCGAAGCTATTGCGCGCAGTCAAGAAGACAGAACTAGCTTAATGAAATGGTGGATATACTTTCGTGGTCGCGCTGTGGGAAACGCTTTGACCACCGGAAACTCCACGCAGCATGCCGCTGGTATCGCTTCGGAAACAGCACAACAGTGCGTCAACTCTGGAGACCACATCTCTGCTGCGGGATTCTTTCTAGCACAATGCCAAGTTTCGCTTGCCAACACCTCTCCGAGGACACATCTGATTCCGGACTTTGAGCGTGCATTAAGTTGTCTGACTACAGCCAGCCCGGCCTCGCCGATACAGCGTTCAGAAGTCATCATGCTTACCGTTTGCCACCATGTTTTAGAGGCTCTGTCTTGCTTCCGGGTTGGCAATTTGGCTGAAGTAGGCTCAAGTATAATAGGGCGCTTGCAGGCGGCGTATGCTAAGCTCAGGGCTTTGAAGAATACCACAAATGTCAGAAGAGAGATAAACGCAAATTGGAAATGGGTCAACCTTGAAGTTATTGCTGCTTTGGCGTTTCATATACTTGGCGTCGTCCGAAGGGGCAGTAGCGCCGGCGGCAAACGCCCGAAAAGTCACCCAACTCGCATGGCTTTACTGGCACTGGGAAAACTCGGAATCCCTCCCAGGATGCTTCCCAACCTCAAGGTATCTGACTTAAATGTACGAGGTGTTTCTAGAACTGCGATACATGCTTTGTGTGTTGCATTGCTTGAAGGGGCTGCACGTTCATATCTGGCGGAAGGCGATCTGCGAGAGGCTAGTATGTTTGTCTCCGCGGCTGCAAAGATTGTTTTCATTGACAGCCGTTCTCGCAAGCTGATATCCCAAGTTGAACATGGTGAAGATGTTGATTTAGCTCCTGTGGTTCAGATAACGATGCCGCACGGGGAACTCCTTCAACGCTCTGCGTTGCTTCTGTTGGTGTCAGAATACCATAGTTTGCGCGCCACTATTTCTGGAGCTCGAGTAGCTACACGATTCCTTCAAGCAATCAAGACACTCCCAGCCCGTATGCGTCCGGTATGTGGTGAAGTCTGGGTCACTGACACATGGCAGCAAGCCATTTCTCACTTATCCTTGTTGGTTGGAATGGAAAGAATGAAACATCCATTAGAAGATGAGCGTTTCCAGCCTAGTACTGTGAATTCTGAAGAGGATGTGGTTCGGACAGATTTTACAAACGCGCAAGTGCTAGCAATGGCGCTGTTCACAGTTGGAGTGTATAATCTTCGGAAGCCGGCCATCATTGAAGCCCAAAGGGCACTCAACGCTTCTATTGATATCCTCAAGGATGTGAAAGCGCTCAATCAGCAGGCTATGGCAAATGTCCTTGCTGTGTATAGTAGTATCGGCATGCTACATTTATCCATTACTTCAAAGGATAGCAACATGACAATCGAAGCCGTCAATCTTGCAAAAACAATTAACGATCCGATCACTATGGTACGAGCGTGTCGCCAACGTAGAAAGCTTATTCATCGTCTTGGTATTGTGGATACAGAGAAAGCAGAAGCCGAACAGCTTCTCAGAGATGCCATGGTCATATCAGAAGGAAAACGGAAGCTCGCTGTTCCGCATATTCTCTGTTGAAAGTTCACATTCTGGGCTTTATCGGAAGACGTTTAGAACGTGAAGTTGTTGCTTTATCTGAGGAAAGAGTGGGCGGTTTCTTGGATCAATCTCTACCGCAGTCTCGGAATTAGAGACACAAGCCCACGTAGACACAAGAGGAAGAGCTATACACCGTTCTCGATGACGGTGTTGCGGAGGTGGAGGGAGTTCCGGGTGACGCAGACACGCAGCAACAGGCTGCGCAGTTGTCGCAGTGCATTAGTTTGATCGTGCAGTTGATCGGCGAAATGCATGCCAGTGGAGTGGCGCGAGTAAGTCGTCAAGCAGCGTACGTTTATAATACGGTGCTTGCAGCAGCAGCCACAGCAGTTGATTTGAACCTTGCGCTTCAGGTGTTCAACAAGATGACGCCAACAAACAATCGCAACATCGTGTACGTGGCGCGAAGCAACAGCGGTAAAGGGGATGAAGACGGCTTTGATGGGTTGTTTGAAAGGGAAGTGGAATTTCCAGCTGCTACGGTGGGTACTTATAACTCGATGATGTTTGCGGCGTGGAAATGTGGCGTTCCTTCATTCTCGTTTGAGGCTTTTGACATGATGCTGAGCGATAGGTCGGCTGAACCGAATGCAGCCACTCTAAGTTTGTTGGCGGATGTTGCATTGGAAGAAGCCAATGTTGATGTCGAATGGTTACAAAAGTTGCTGCAACTGTTAGATAGGATGCCAATACTATCGGATGTGGTGTGTAAGAAAAGAGTGAGATTGCGGCAGAAAGTGTTGGCGCTGAGATGGTCGTAGCGGTCGGGGGGTTGGGGTTTGGTACGTTTGGTACGTGTTTATAAGTAGATAATTCGTGAGGTGGCTGACTGATGCGCATGGTGTTCAACGGATGGAGGTGGGGCGCCGTACATGTAGGAGCAGTGCGTCGGGAAGGGTGGACGATGTTGGAGACAGTGCTCGAGGGGCATGTTGATGGGGTCGCGCTCGACAGGCTGGGATGATTTGGAGGGAGGCTGCGCATGCACAGATGGATGCGGGCGAGGGTAGTCTAGAATTGGGATTTGGAGCGGAGGCGGTGATCGCTGCGAACGGAGTTGCATTGTGAAGGATGCTAGCGCGAATGTGGCGGAGAAGACGAGTGCAAATGTTACGATGGAGTTTACTGGTTGGTTGGTTTGTGAGGACTGGACGCGGCGTGAGGTCTGTGTTGGCGATAGTGAGGATCGCTGGAGCGATGCGCGTTGATGGCGGTGACGGGGCTGAGGCATAGCGTTTTACACAGTTATGGGGTTGTCTGACGTGCCTTCAGAAGAAGTGAGCGGATCACGTACGTAGTCAGAAGGCAAGAACACAATACCGAATAACCGAATCAAGAAAAAGGCATTGGCTATCAGGCATATCCTGTGCCCTTGGCGCTTGTTCAATTTAGTATTCAGGAGGACAGCCCAAGGCTCCGCCTGAACACTAGAGCGCTGAACTCACCGAACTCGGTTTTGAGAATGTGTTGCAAAGCCAGGTTTGCTTTCCAGTTAATTATTTGGGAGCGGAAGGGTAAGTGTTTAGACACCAGAATCTTCTACATTGTAATAGTACGAGCCATAGTCGCGCCAAGTTCTGCTCTTGACGATGGGTTCAAGAACTGCAAAAATGAACATATAGAAGGAACTTACATGTGAACGAAAAAAAATGCGCAGACCACAGCAACGCGACTGGAATCTGTTGTTGCAAGGTCGTCAGCACAGCGAAGTAGAACGGGTGACGGCAAACACTCTTGTTTTAGGCAGCAACACTCCAGCGCTTCCACAAGTGAAGAAAGCCACGGGCTTTACTTCCGTTCTTCCACATTGGAGACGAAGTACGGATGCCTAACGCTAGAATACTGGCTCTACGTTTTGAAGGCATAATAGACATGCGCTTAAGAGCATATCTGCTGTGCCTCTATTGTAACGGCCCTACTTTGCATAATAGCTCTAGGTAGCTTTGGAGATGACACCATTGATCACCGCACGAAGACCGCAGCACCACAACGTTGGAATACAGTAAGATATTTTACCTTATTCTTGAAGGTGATGCTTGAGGGTTTCTTCCATCTCAAAAAGTTGTCATTGTCTCCGCATCCAAGATTAGGTTGCAAAGAATACCAAACGCATCTGATTGGCCTGCGCTGCCAAACTTGCTTCAACTTTTAACTTCAACTTTCAACAGAGCACGTCAACAAAGAACTGAATCAAGCATCTGCTCTCACGATCTCCTTGGATAATATCGCTTGGCAGATTCCCAAGACTTACCACTTCAGATTTACCCTTGGTAGACTACTCCAGCCGCATAAAGAATCTGTAAGCGGCTAAAGTGTATGTGCGATACAGTAACCTCTCGAGTCGAACAATGAAAGACTCGACCTCTTTACTAGAACTTACGTTCCACGCTTCTAGGATCTGATGGCCTTCATAACCAGTGTCCCGATCCGCACTGGTCTCTCCGGCTACGTCCATTCTTTCAGTTCCTCTCGTCAAGTCTTTCTTGGTCGCGCGTTAAGTACCCGATCTTTCCATAGAAGTGGTGTTCGTTTTTCCTCGGAATCTCAAGCTGTCAAAATGACTATGAAGGGAGCCACGGTGATCCCCCCGAATGCCACGGACAAACAGATGGCCGAACTGTTTATGCCGCTCTACGTGGAAGATCGAGAAAAGTTTATGCGTGCTGTGACAATGGTCAAGCACGCCAATCGTCACACTCGTCCACTATTCTCTACCAATGTGGAGTTGTCGAGCATTCCTAAAGTTCCCGAGAATGAGGTGGAAGCGTTCAAGGAGAAGTACATCAACACCAACAAACTGAAGTGGGGGACCCCGGAAGCCACTGAGCGTTGTGAGAGCAACGGTCGTCCGGTGCAATATCTTCGTTGGAGATGGGCACTTGATAACTTTGACACGTACATCAACATGCTTCGTGTATACGGACATGATGATGAGAAGATTGGTCTCATGCTGAAAGGGGTACCCATGTGCCTGAAATCTCGTGAAGCGTTCGACGAGCTTCGCACTGCTTTGAAAAAGCTGTCTGTGGAGATCGCCGAGGAAATGGAATGGAAAAACGTTGGATTCGTGTTTACTGGCAGCTCTGTGCCAGGGTTTAGCCAGAATCCGTTGAAGGGCTTACGGGATATTCCCAGTAAGATCACTGATCCAAAAAAATCCGATGTGGATATCTGCATTGTGGCGGACGGAATCAACGTCTCGGTGGCGAAGTGCCACAGTGATGGAGATCAGTTTTTGGAACCCAAGTATGCGTTCCCGACTACCGTGAATGAGATAACCAGTGGAATGCGGTTTGGATGCAAGGACTTGGCTGAATTTTGTAAATCCGCAGCCGCATTCTATGAAAAGTGGAGTGAGATCCTGCCGGGTGGCCTGCAGTTCACCTTCTGTGAGGACGATACTGATATTCCGCCGTGGGAGGCACGTATCAACATCCGAGACATATAAGTACTACCGAGGGACGGTCAGCAATTTGGACTGTTTGACGGATAGTTTTAGATGCTTTTAGTTCTTCCACGTCCCCGCGGTGAAGTGGTAAAGCGGAGTGGGCTTTGTGTTGTTTTCTAGCCTAGACTATGATGGCCAGTGTGGGCAAGATAGCCGATGATGACAGCAACACGGTACGACAGGCTGAGAACTGCGAAAGCTTAAACTTCAAACCATTTCGCCTGACAAGCTTGACGACAAGATTAAAAAATACTTTGAGCGACAATTCGACCCCGTCTGCGACAACTCATACGTTCCAATCTCTTATGGAACACGCAATCGCGGTGCAATCACTTTGTTTTAGTATGTTTGATTACGAGAGATAACCCTTACCTCAGTTCGTACGAGAGAACTGTTGCCTGAACGGTACAATGAGCGTAAACAAAACTGTCGTTCTCTTCTTTACTTTGGGTTCATGATAGAGGTTTTTTCCTTTTTGTGAGAAAAACCTCTCTCTCCTAAGAAAGGCTAACACCTTTTGTGGCCACTGGCGGACTATCTCCGCCGAAGTCTTACCTTTTCTCTCTGCTGCGGCAGGAAGCTCGCGTCTCCTAGAATCTGTCCGCTTAGGACAACGAAGCACATAGTGTTCAGCGCTGTTGGTAGCGTGCGTATTACAGTCACATTGTGATGGTTTCCCTCCTATGTAGCTTGCAACAGGGTGAAGCTTCGGCGTGTGTCCTACATAGATCTGAGACAGTGTGACTTCTGCTTTCTGCGGCGATATGATGCTTTGTAGTTCTTCTGGGACATCATTGATCAAAGGCTTGGCTCTAGAGGCAGCCATTATTCGTGTCTTGGCGTCCTCAAAGTAGACCGGTACTCTGAATTGATCTTTCAAAGGAGTGCTTAAACCTTGCTTTGCAAGGCTATCCACCCGTTCATTCTGCGCAAGGCCGCAATGCCCGGGTATCCAAACGATATCAACGAAACAGCCTCTTTTGTCGGTGATGGAACTTAGTATTCGTGAAACAGTTTGTAACGAAGAGGGTTGCTGTCGAAGCGAGCTCTGCAATCCATCTACCATACTTCTGGAGTCCGTTGCCAATCTGATTCGCCCTTTCCATCCTTCTTCACAAAGCTGTCGTTAGGAGTTCTCATGAGTCAATTTGTAAACTGAATAGCAATGAGGGGACGATTGCATCCTCAGCTGCAATCCCGACTGCAATCAAAGGGATTGTAATACAAGCCTGCTAACCGGTCAAACTCTACAGTCACAGCGAGCAGCAATCGCTATAAAGGTTGGGCCACATCGTGAAACCATTGTTCACTATTATCACAAATATATAACAAACTGGCTGGCGGTGAATGCGGAACATCTGTATCCATATGGTCGACCAGATTGGTTCGCAAATCAAAGAGCGCATGCAAAGGGAAATATACGAAATGGACGCTGCTGTTAGAGAGCATGTGCAGGTGCAAACTATTTTGCTCGTTGCGAGAAAGCACTGTGGTCTGCAATTACGATGGTACTTGAAAGCACTTTTTCCGGTGTGGGTGTAGACTGGCCTGGATGTAGAACGAGAGTACTGTGAAGTTATACTTGAAGCGTTCCACAGACCGCTAGCAGTGAAAGTCGACCGCAAGTGCACGCTGAAGCGGGACAGCGGCAAGCCGCTATGAAACGACCTATGGGTTATGGAAAGTCCGTGGCTCGTCGTCGTGCACCATCGCGTCTGGCTCAGATTCAAATACGCTATGTATCAAAGGTACCGACGGTACCTGAACTGATGCGAGGGAGAGTAATGAAATGTAATGATGATGAGTTGCACAGAGAGGTGAGAAGGTTAAAGCGACCACTCATCTTAGGTTTCCGACCAGAGAGCAGGAATCAGGAACGAGAGAGGTCGAACTTCAAAGTTTACTGATGTTCACGAGTATTGACAAGCAGGAGTATCTCAGATACTTGGATTGTTTTGGACGATTCGTTTGTTCGGGAAGGTGTCGGAATGCTACGTCACGGTGGCTATCGTAACATGGCGATATGAACGTTAGGTGATGATGAAAACCTCGCTGCTTCTTTGTTGTTGGTTCAATATGCCTGATTACGGCATAGATACTGGTAGAGGTCTTTTATGAGAAACCCCTCTCTCCAAGGAGGGCGCATACAGCCCTGTCGCAGATATTTACCGGTCACGTTCCGACGCTACATCCAGTCTCCACTTTTCTCAACAACAGGAAATGCTTCTGCCCGCTCGGATGTGGGCTCAACATACTTAATAGTGTAGACCATTTCGTCCTTAGATGCCGCCGAAGAGCGGCATCCCGGCGTCGAGAGCTCCCGCCTCTCCGAGAGAGGCAGGGCTCTGACGCCGAATCAATAGTAAGGACATGGCCAGAAAAGCTGTTGGTGTATCTAGAGAGAGAGGGGTTGTTCTCAATGTAACCCCTGCCGTAGTCTTGGAATTAGAGACGCGAGCTCATATACAAACACACACACACTCTCTCTCTCCCAAGAAAGTCTAGCAGCTTTTGTGGCCAATGGCGGATTATCTCCGCTAAAGTCTTACTCTTCTCTCTGCTGGGGCAGGAAGCTGGCGTCTCCTAGATTCCGTTCGCTTGGCACAGCGAAGCACAAAGTGCTCAGCACTGTTGGTAGCGTGTATGTTGCAGTAGCATTGTGGCGGCTTTCCTTCCATATAGGTAGCAACATGATGCAGCTTCGGAGTGTGTCCTACATAGATCTGAGACAGCGTGACATGTGCCTTTCGCGACGATATGATGCCCTGTGGTTGTTCTGGGACATCATCGATCAAAGGCTTGGCTTAGGATTTGTGATACATTTTGCAACGAAGAGGGTTGCTGTCGAAGCGAGCTCTGTAACCCATCGACCATGCTCTTGGAGTCCGCTAGTAATCTGATTCTTCCTTTCCATCCCTGGTCGCATCTGTACAACACGTTTTCCAGGGTTTTAGCATCACTTTTATTGACTTACATTATACAGTGATGCCATTTTCATAGAAGAGGAGGAAAAGGCCAATACGGAAAGGAGTAATAGGCTAAAACTGAAGCTGAAAACTGTGAATTGGGAACTACAAGAGGTAAGGGTTAAGGGTTGCAACGGTGAAGCCTTCTTTTTACGCAAGGTTATGGAAGCCAACACTCAATGAACAACGTCGCAGCAAAAAGGACTCGCAGGTTGGCAATTGCTAAAGGGTTAAAAGGGCTACCGTTTGTCACTGTAGCAGGTTTGTACGTTTTGGTAGATATATAACACTCATGTGGTAAACGCCGTAATAATTACACAAGTGATATACCAACCTCCCTTCTGACACTGAATCAGTGAGTGAAGGAAGTGAGAAAGAAGAACGACGTACAAAGGCAGAAAAAAAGGCTAAACGAGCGCGCCTGGCTCTCGAAAGGTTAGCATTGTTTAGTTGGCTTCCTGATTGCCAAAGACTTCTCTAGGTGTAAGCTCGTCATGTTATCTAGAGTTCGCTTCCATATGAGATCTACACCGTCAGAGCGAATCCGTTGGACAACCATGCACCATGTTTTCTCTTCAGCAGTTCGTGAGCTCTGAGTGCTATGGAGGCCGGGAATAATGAATGTACGGAGAATAGAGTGTTTCCAGTCTTCGGAGTGCATACTTGGCAGTAATGCAAGCAAGACTCAGACATCCATCAAGACGCTTGTGCTTGTTTACCCGCGCTCACTTTTTCTCCTTTTCATTACCCATCTTCTTCCACAGCAATCTGATGAGAGAGTTCTTTATGCCAACTTTTTTGCGTTCTCGCGGGTTCGGTGCAGATTCAGACTTTTGTTCTTTGCGTTCAAACCCATTTTTAAGAGTGTGCAGCTGCACGCTGAAGAGCTTGTCCTCTTCCACGTTTTCAATGGACTTGGGAGCAAACAGGCTCATGGGCTCGACTGCGATTTCACCCAGTTCTTCCCAATTTTCGGCTTCGAATTCCGAAACGCGGTTTGTTGCTCCGTGTCTTGAACCCAGCGCATCCAGTTCACGTAACCGTTGAAGGCAGTCTTTCTCGTTCTGCAGCTCATCCATTTCCATAACGGAGACCGGTTGCTCTGCACGTAGCATTGCTATTTGCCTTGAAATAACGTCATCTTCATCAGTTGTGACATAAGATCCAATGAAATCGCCCATCGTTCAAAGACTAGTGCGCCTACGTTGCCGAAAGTGCCGTTAGATGCAGTAAGTGAGGTTTGCACTTAGACACTGGCAGTAGTTGCGCTTGAGCGGACGAGGTGTTGTGTTCTGAGAACAAGCTACAAGAGGCGTGTGCGCAGCAACGAGCTGAAGACGCGACGAACTGCACACGATATTTGGTCGGATGGAGGCATGTATGCGATGTGACAGCCGTTCAGCTGCAGACGGGTTGATTCATGTGTACAATGCCAGCTGGCACGTGACGAGCGGTCGCGCGGAACTCCGTTGGAGTCATTTTGAAGTGCAGATTTGGGTGTGATGGCAACGGTGAGAGTGGTGGTTGTTTTCGTGGCAACTCCAAAAGCAGCGCTGCCAAGGGCTAGATTTAGGCGTTGCTGATGGGCGAGCAATTGCAGTTGTGTTTTCGATGTGTTTGACACGCGTGTCGACATTGTGGGCCGTTACTGGCGGCCAGAGAGGGCGCAGAATTTGTGTGGAGACGGATTTGTGTGGAGACGGAAGCGCGACGGCATGGGTAGGAGAGCGAGTGCACAGATATGTACTCGGGAATACACAGACGCAATTGAGCGGTTGTTGTTGGTAGTTGTATGATAGACAAGTTGTTACTGTGGGTTGTAGGACTGACGAAAAGCGTATCTAGTGGTAGGACACTTAGACGGTGTGACGGCTGGTTTTTACGTGAGTTACAGTATTGTACGTGAAGCATTGGCTTTCCGCGTTCGATATCAGGACCACACTGCTGCCGTGTTGTATTGACGACACGGCAGCATCTAGACATGTAAAGGGACAAGAAGCAAGAGGATGGTAAGGGTTAGCGATCGCTAGCGGTTTAGCTTTACCAACGGTTGTGCATGCGTCGAATGATGAACGACGGTGTGCAGCGCAGTGCATTTTTTTGTGCAGCTTTTCAGGGCGCATTTTGTTTATTTTGCCAAAAGGACAAGGAAATCGGAAGCAGGCCACACAGGTATTGTGTGTGCATCACACTGTGAACGGTGATGAAGTGCGCACGGTGTGTGGTGACGTGTCTGGGCGCGGCTTTGAGCGAAAGCAAATCGCGAGTGCACCATTTTTTTGTTAGTGCGTTTGAGCATAGTACAAGATGGGTTTGACGGGCAGGGGGCCACTAGCTAGCGCGGCTCTTTTAAAGCGCAAAGTGCTGTCTCCGAAGACGCTTCTCTTTGGACAAGTATGACGTCGACAGCAAAGGGCCATGGAACGGAGATGAAAAATGGTAGACTACGTTGTTGAGAGTGGGAAGATATTTGGGTGCGGTTTTTTGTTTGTTGCGACGGTGTGTATTGTGTAGGCGGGGTAGGAATGGGCAGGTGTAGATACCAACGGTACCAACGGTACCAACGGTACCAACGGTAACGATACGAGTTGTGTAGAGCGAGATGTTTTTGTGGTGCGCGAAGGGTGTTTGCGTAACGGAGGCGATTATTGAAACAGACGGCTTAACGATACTTTTTCGCCGTGTGTGTGTGGTGCGGCGGGGCGGTGGTATCTATGCAAACAAAAACGGCGCGCGATTGTTGGCGCAACGCAATGAGTATGACAAGGGTTAGAAGGCGCAGCGAGTTGTCCAACATGAGAGCGAGGCGAAGACGCAAGCAAGTGGTTGCGCGAAGATATGACAGGGCGCGTGTGATTGACGTGGGCACCGTTGGCGCAGTTGAACGTATGTAGCAGCGGGTGCAACGGCGGCGTGTGATGGACGGCGGCATGGATGTGGGCGGCGAAGTGGGGGGGGGTTGAAATTTGTTTGAACGGTGCCAAACAGCATTGAACAGCGGGGGGGGGGGGGGGGGGGGGGGAAGAAAGTCTCGAGAGGGGGCAATAATTTGGAGTTGCAGTGGGTACAGCTACACAACGGTGGTGGAAACGTGGTCGAGCATGGCGGTTTGGATGCAAAGTTGGGGCGCGCCGGGCGCTTGGGTGAGCGTACGTGTATATTACTGCGGGCGTTATAGAATGGGGCGATGAACAAGCGCGAAATGGGGGGGGGGGGAGTGGACGGACGGTAAGCACGGGCGATGATGTTGTAGGGTGTTGTATGTTTCGGGGTGGTGGGGGTGGGGGGGATACTATGCACGCGGCGGGTTGTTCGCCAAGTTGGTAACTGTTTGACGGCGCTCGCGTGTTGGCGCGCGCGGTGCGGCGATGCGCGGCTATCGACAACGCACAGACGACAGATGCATGGTACGCGTCGTCAGGCGGCAGAGGCGGGACAGCGCCCCCGCAGCAGCCCGCCGCGACGAGCTGTCACGTGCTCCGTCTGCTGAGCTCTGCTCTGACAAACTGCACTCCGCCGCCCTTTTGAACACACATCTCTCAGACACGTTACAGCGCTCGCGAGACACCACCCCCCCCCCCCCCCCCCCCCCCCCCGGTGAGCATCTTCTACCAAGCACAACAGCGCCAAAACCACCAATATCATAAACATTGCTTTATACATACACACACACACACTCTCTCTCTCTCTCTCTCTCTCTCACGGCTTTGCCACTGTGGCCACTTGCCGGCCGTCCACCGCTTCTCAAACGTAGTACCGACCCGCAGCCGCAGCCGCAGCCGTAGCCGTAGCCGCAGCCGTAGCCGCAGCCGTAGTGGTGGCGCTACCTGTCACGCTGTCCTCACCACGAGACGACGCCACTGCGGCCGGCGCCGCCCTCCTCGGCGACGACGACGGTGACGACGGAGCAGGCGCCGGCTGTTGCGACGCCGACGTCGCCTGCGTTGGCGTGTTGCCGTCGGGCGCCAGCGCCGTAGAAGAGCCGTTGCCACCAGCAGTACCATTCGGCGACGACTCCGAAGAGCACTCCGAGGACGGCGCGCGGCGCGCCACGGCGTCGCGCGGCGCCGTCGTGGAGTGCTCCTCAGCGCCGCGCGGCGCCGACTGCGCCTCGCCACGCTCGAAGACGCGCTTGACGTGCGTGTTGTAGCCGCCGCACTGCGCGTTAGAGCACTTGTGATAAAGGTAGTGATACGGCACCACGCTGTTGGTGTGACAGTCGTTGCAGCTGATGGTGGAGCGGCGGTTACGCATCTCGGGCGGCATGCGTTGCGAGCTCATGTATCGATCAATGGTAGCAAAATGGTCGCTCATGTCGGTGAGACTCTTCAAGCAAATCGGGCATTGGTACTTGCTCTGCGTGTACTGTTCAAAGCAGTTTGCATGCATCGTGTGTCCACACTTCATGTACACAACTTGCTGCACCGACGTGAACATGTACACGCGGCAGATGGGGCAATTGGCGTGCAGAGCACGCGACATGCAGTTGTGAAACGGCTTGGACTTGATGGAAACGCATGCGTCGCACTTGTCGCAATGGAAGATATCGATGCCCAAGCCGTGGCCCAAACGACAGACGTGGCAGCGGTCGCAGTGGTAGATGTGACGGTGAGGCGAGTTGTCAAAAAAGTTACACTTGTTGCAAAAGTATTTGGCAAAGCGTGTGTGGCAGTGCGTGCAATGCGAAGAGATGCTCTGCTCGGTGAGACATATGGTGCATAGCACCGTATCGATGTCGAAGCGGTTGATTTGGTGATCGTCGGAGAGACATTCGTCGTGGCACAGACGGCAGGGCACGTATATTCCACAGCAGGGAGCCTTCACCTTGCAGTTCCTTGCATAGTGTTTGCAGCCGCGCAGCGCTGCTTGTTGCTGTTGTTGCTGTTGTTGCTGTTGTTGTGGCGCTTTCGGTTCAAGCGCTGGGGGAGTGCATTGCCGTTGACGTCAAAAGGGCGGAACTGGTCCTTGAAGAGGGTGCAAAAGGCGCTGTGCAGCTCGGCGGTCTTGGAGCGCTTGTAGCGCTTGATAAGGTCTGCCTGCGAGGGGAAGGCGGGGGGGGAGGCATGCGTGGTGGTGGAAGGCGCGGAGCAGTTGAGCGACGGAGAGGGAGAGGGAGAGGGAGAGGGAGAGGGAGACGGAGCCGCCACGTGCGCCTGCGCCTGCGCCTGCGCCTGCGCCTGCGCCTGCGCCTGCGCGCCGTGCGTGAGCGCGTGCACGCGCTCGGAGTGGGCGCAGTGGCAGAGCTGGCCGGCGCGAGGCGGCACGCGATCGGGCGGATGGGGGCGAAGGCGAAAGGAGGGGGGGGAGCCGTTGGACTGCTGCGTGACGGAGGCGACGGCGAATTCGGCGGCTGCATTGCGACAAAGGCGCTGCGAGCTGGCGCGGCGAAAGGCGAGCTGCAGACGGCGGCGCAGCGCGTCGAGCGCGGGGGAGGGGGAATGCACGGCGGAGACGCCCTCGGGGGCGTGGAGGAGGGCGGGGGGGTCGGCGGAGTTGCACGGCGACATGTTTGTGGAGAAGGGCGGGCGGGACGGGGAGGGGGGAGGGGGAGGGGGGAGGGGGGAGGGGGGAGGGGGAAGGGGGAAGGGGACGCACCGCGCGCTGTCCCGCGCTGGGCGACGCGGCGGGATGGGGACAGCGCCGCGGAGCGACGCGTCGCCCTTTGAGAGCTCTGTCGCGCACAGAAGCTTCCGCTTGCGCTGGAGACGACAAACTGCCGAGTGCGCGCGCGTGCGTGCGTGCGCACGTTCCCCGCCCGCCGCGCCCGGCCCCCCCCCCCCCCCCACCGCGCGCCCACGCGCCCACACCCCCCCACCCCCCCCACAACAACACAACGCACCCCGCCCCCCTGCGCCGTTGGCAGTTTGTCCACCTCCTCCTGCACGCACGCCACGTGGCCATTTCCCCGCTGACACCAACCCCCGTCTTACACAACCTCTGCTTCATACACGTGTGCCACCTGTCACCTCCTCCAAAAATCACCGCAATAATGATCATTCATGAACAAATCCACCGAAAAAACATGAATAACACACCCCCCCCCCGCCTTCGCCACACCCCCCACCCCCCTCCCCCCCCCCCCCCCCCCCCGCCTCCCCACCATGGCCGACAACCACCACCTCCTTGACCGCCGTCTCCACCTGTGGAGACGCGTCATGCATACCAGGGCCCTGCAGTGGCGCTTTCTCAACACCGTCGCCCTGCAACAACTGGCCGTCCAGGAGTCGCGCGCCTGTCATCAACTAGCCCGTCTACACCAAACGCTGTCCAACCTGCAGCACGCCTACGTCAGCCTACTCCAAAAAGCTTCCAAAGCGCTCTCCAACTCCGCCGCCTCCGCCTCCGCCCCCGCCCTGCACAATCTGGCAGGTGCCGTTCACCGCCTTCAGTACGACCGTCTCCGCGCTGATGTCGCCTGCTCAACCCGACATGCGCTGCTTGTTGGCCGTCGTGCCTCCGATTTCTCACTCGTGCTAAATGCCTTTCTTCACGTCGCCACCCGCTTTCTTCGTCTCGCCACGCGACTGCGTCTGCGCTCCTTCGCCCAGCTGCGCGTCGTCATGCACACCTTGGCTGCCTGTGCTGCCAAGCAGCCCTGTGTCATCACCGATGCCGCCCACTCTGTTCATCGCGCAGCCACGCTTTCCGAGCGTCATCGCTCCCACCTGCTCATCCACCACCACCAACAGTCGCCCACAGATTGCTCTTCGCCCGCTACCGTCGCTACCAACGGCACCCATTAAAATAATTCCGTGCCTTCATCTTTCCCCTTTTTTCAAATCTTCAAATTTTCAAAATCGCTCCATTTCAAATAGTGCATCACAAACCAATCCTCCCACCCTTGTTCCTCACCCTTAATCCTCCCCCGCCCCACCGTCGCTCCACCCCCGCATCGCCTTGTCGCCGTGCAAACCCCCTTCCCCCTGCGCTCCGTCCCGCCTCTCGCCTCCCGTCCACCCGTCCACCATGCCCAACGCAACGCCCCCGACGGATCAGTCCCACATGCACACCACCATCACCCGCCTGCAAACCGAACTCGCCCGTCGAAAACGCACCCTCGAGAAAACGCTCCGCAACGAAACCCAGTTGGAGCAGCTGCTCCTCACCTCGGAGCGCGACATCGAATCCCTGCGTCAACAGCTGCAACACCAAAAAGAACACGCCCAAAACCAAAACCATGAAAAGGACCACCTCTTCAAACACGCTCATCACCAACTCACTCAGTGCCACCAACAACTGGGAGAGTATCAATCCTGTCTCAATCACCCCACTGAACAGGGTAAGGATGATTGCAAACGCTTTCAGCCAATTCTTGAACACAAGGATCGAATCCATCAACACAGTACTACACACCTCCAAAACTCTCTCAATCAACGAGATCATCAGATGCAGCAACTCGTTCAAGACGTTACAAACCTTTCGAAACAGTCTCATCAACTTCATCAACGTTGTCAACAACAGAAGGAGCATCACCGCCAACTGGAACAACAACGTGATTCATTTAAGCACCAAGCCCAACGCCTGCAAGCTCAGCTCACCGATTTACACCACCACTCGCACCGTCTGCGTTCCCAGCTTTCTCAAATGCCTGATCCAGATACTCACCGTCAGGTACAATCCCAACTCGAACACCTTCGCAAACAATTCAATAATGTGCAAACGCAGTTGCACGACTCTCGTCAACAGGCGAATGTGTTTAAACACCAGTGTGCTGTGCATGAGAACACTATTGTCGATACCAATTCTCAACTTCACACTGTCAAACAACAGCTTTCCGAAGCTCGTCAACGACTGCAATCCCAGTCGTCTCAATTTGATGCTGCGCTTGATCAAGCTCGTATTGCCAATGAACAACTACAAGCAAACCTTCAGCAAGTTGAGAAGCTGTTGCAAGAAAGACCTACGGAGGAGCAATATCACAAATTGCAATCTACAGTCGCCGAGAAGGAGCACATTATCACTCTAAAGCATTCTCTCCTGCAGGCTGCAGACCACCAGGCGTCTCAAACCCAACAGCGCACTGCTGCTCGCGTTTCCGAGCTGCATTCCCATCTTCAGGATGCTCGCACCGCCAGTGAGGAGCTGAAGACAAATGTCCAACAACTTCAACACCAACTGGAGCAACGGCCCACGGAAGAGCAATATCGAACCTTGCAATCCAATCTGGCAGAAAAGGAGCGGATCATCTCGCAGAACGATGCAAATTTACAGGATGCAAACCAAAAGGCGTCTCAAGCTCAGCAACGTGCTCATGCTCGCGTCTCCGAACTGGAGCTTCATCTTCAAGATGCTCGGACTGCCACTGATCAACTAAAGACAAGTGTCCAACAACTTGAAAACCAGCTGGAGCAACGACCCACCGAAGAGCAATATCAAACCTTGCAATCCAGTGTGGTACAAAAGGAGCGCATCATCTCCGAAAAGGATGCCCTTTTACAAGCTGCAAAGGAGAGTTTGTCTGAAGATCAACAACGAGCTGCGGCCCGAGTTTCCGAGCTCGACTCCCAATTTCGCGATGCTCGTACTGCACACAGTGAGCTAGCAGCAAACCTTCAACAACTTCAGCAGCAACTACAGGAAAGGCCCACTGAAGAACAGTACCAAGCCTTGCAATCCGCCGTCGCAGAAAAGGAGCAAATCATCGCCAAGAAACAGTCTCTGCTGCATGACGCAAATCAGCAATTGTCCGAAGCCCAGCAGCGTCTGACCTCCCAGGCTTCTGAATTCCAAGTTGAAATCAGCAACGCTCGTGATGCCAACAAAGATCTTGAAGCAACCCTTCAAGGCGTTCAGGACGAACTGGCAAAACGCCCAACGGAGGAAAGCTACCAAGAGATTCAATCGAACCTCAAGGAACATGAGGAGCTCATTTCGCAGAAGGACTCTCTTTTGCAATCCACCTCACAACAGCTTTCGGAAACAGTGGAGCGTGCGGACGCTCTCAAATCGGAATTTGAATCCCGTCTAAATGATGCTCGGGCTACCAATGATGAGCTCAGAACAAATCTTGAAGAAACCGAAAGCAAATTGAAGGCGCGTCCTACTACACAAGAGCTACAGGAGTTGAAGAACAATCTGGAAGACAACGCCTCTGCTCTAACTAAGCTCCAAGAGGAGAGAGATTCTCTACAGAATGACTTAGACCAGCTCAAGGAGACTTGTGAGAAGCAACGTGTTGAAATTGAAGAAAAGACAAACCTCTTGGTCGATGCCAAGAATCAGTTGGTGGAATGTGGCGAGCACATTAACGCTTCGGAAGCCCGCTTGAAAGAAGAAATATCTCGTTTCAATGCAATGTTTGAAGAGAAGGATGGCGTGATTGCTGACATGGAGTCAAAGCTTTCAGAGTGTAAGCAAGAGGCTACAACGTCTACGCACTCTTTAGAACAAGAACGCCAACGACTAGAAAAGTCACTGGAGGAAACACGCAAGAAGGCTTCTGAGGAACTAGGAAAGGTTTGTGAGTCTCACCAAGTTCTAGCTGCTGAACATGCGGATCTACAAAAACAATTCCATGAGCTCTCACTGGAGCGTGAAATGCTGAAGAAGCAATTGGCAATATCCGATAGCACGATCTCTTCAAAGCAATCTGTGCTTGAATCATTAAAAACGGAGGAGCAAGGCCTTTCACAAAAATTGAACAAGCTTGTTAGGGACAATTCTTCGCTTCAAAAGATGCTTCAGAAATCGGACAGTTTGGTGGCTGAAGCAAAGGAGGCAAGTGAGAAAGTTGTTCATGTTCAAGCGCTTGAATACACCAAGGAAAAGTCAGCACTCCAGGCCCAGCTTGCATTGTCAAAATCTCAGGAGGACATTTCTATCGAGTGTTTGCGACGTATTGTGAAGAGACTGAACCACATTCTGACACTCGCCCATGATCGAGAAAATATTGGAGCTGTCGAGATTAATGAAGAAACATCTACAAATCAGTTGCAGGCTGCTGCGAATGCAGCTGTAGTTGCAATTGAGGAGGATTTGCAGGTCGGCATCCATCTTCATTCAGAGGTGCAAGTCCTTGAGGCCCGTGAAGAGGCCCTGAGGAAGAGAATCGAGTCTCTGGAAGATGAGAACACTACTTTGATTACAACCGTCCACGAAGCTCAAGCTGAAGCTATTAAGAAGAACTCCCACATCGAGGCGTTAACCAACAAACATAATGAAATGGGGAAAATTGCAGCGACGTACAAGCAAATCGCTGAAGAGTCTGAGAAGCGTTTGCAGGATCAAGAAGATGCAGCCGAAGTTACCATTTCGGCGGTGTCGGAGGAGCTAGGAAGAGTTGAGCGTGAATATAAACGTTTGCAGGCTGCCAAGACCGACGCCGACCATCAGCTACAAGATCTTTCTAGGCGTCTGGCAGCTAAGGCAAACGTAGAAGCGCAACTCGACGAAATTCAGAAGGCACACGCAGAAAGGACGAAGGATGTGTCGGTGCAAATTAAACGGCTTGAGGAAGAGAAGAAAATACTTGAAGCGAAGCTCACGAGCACATCGTCTTCCGTTTCAAGTACTGAGATAGCTCTAGAAGAAATGAGACAAAGCCTGCTGACTATAACCAACGAACGCGATCAGTTGGAGATGGAGCGCAAGAAGTTGGATTCCGAACGGCATAGCCTTGAAGAAAGGAACAAGGAGATGGTGGCGGAATGTGACAAGATCAAGTCTGAAGTTGAACGCCTATCTGCAGCTCTGAAAGAGAAAGCTAGCATTGAGGTTCTGTATAGTTCTGCAAATGAAAATCACAAGCAAGAACTCAGTGCAATGGATAATAAGCTGAGAGAACTGGTGGAAACGAAGAGTAACCTACAGCAGCAACTTGTAGTTTCTTCAAATGACTTGAAACTGGCGCGGGAAGCGCTTGAAACATGTGAAGAGAAGTTGAGAAGCGCGGATCAGAGATGCTCAGATTTGACAACAGAGCGTGGCAGGGCGACTGCTGACATTCTGCAACTCAAAGACGCAGTTCGTTTGGCATCTGAGCAGAAAGCATCACTTCAAGAGTCGATACCCAAACTGGAACATGAGCTCGAAAGCCTTCGGGCTTCTAACGCGTCGTACATAGCAGCTGATGCTTCACTCAGAGAGAATGTCGTGTCAAGGCAAAAGGAACTCGATGAATCCTTCTCTAAGCAGTCAGATTTATCGAAGAAAATTGCAAGCCTAGAAGAAGACATTCAGAACAGTGCCATACTTTTCGAAGAGCAGAAGGATAGTCTAATCGTCAAACTGGACCAGGAAAAGAAGTCTGAATTAGCTAAGCTCCAAAATGACTTCAAGGCCCGTTTCAGGGAAGCGTCGGAGCGTGCAGAGCAAACCATTAACAATCTCAGTTCTGAAGTTACTTCACTTGAAGCTAAGTTGAGGGATAGTTCAATAGAACTGGAGAGCAGGGGTGATGATCTGCGCGGTCAGTTGGAGGCCAAAGAGTCAGAGCTGGCCGAAATGCGGAGGAAGCTCCAAGCTGCTACGGAGGCTCATCAAGTCTCTCAGAGCAAAAGAGAGGAACTCGAAGCTGAACTGGAAGAGAATCGTTGTGTTCTCAAGGAAAACCAAGTCCGTGTTGAAGAGCTTATTGCAACCCAGAGAGAAAAGGAAGAAGAAATCAGACGGTTCACTGAGAAGTACGAACGAGCAGCAACGGCTATTCACGTACTGGAGTCCAGAGTTTCAGATTCTGAGACCACTAATGCTCAAGTGGAAGCCGATCTCAGAAAGAATTTGTTGGATTTGTCTGAGAAACTGCAGAGTACCAAAACGGAACGGGCTGAACTTGAGCGGTGTCTACAAGACAAAGAAGAACTCTCAACCAAGCGGCTCACCGAGATTGAAAGGCTAACGTCCACTGTTATTCCTAGACTAAAAGAAGAGGCAGATACCCAACAACAGGAGACGGAGCGGCTCGCCGGCATCCTGGATGCCAAGAATCAGGAATGGAAGACCCTGAATTCCACGCTGTCTCATGAAAACATGGCTATTTCCTGCGAGCTTGATGACGCGAAGCGTAAGCTCCGCCTTAGCGAGGAGGCCATACTGCGCAAGGAAAGTGTTATTGAAGATTTGAAGAAGGACATCAGCGAGAAGGACAAGGAACTGGAAGCGCTCGAAGGAACGCAACCGAGAAAAGATGAAATGCTTCGTAAAGCAAGTGAACATGCGGCACGTTTGCAAAGAGAGGTTGATCTCCATCGCGAATGGAAGGAAGAAGAAACTCGCCGTTCAACAGAAGTGGCAGAACGTTTGCACCGAGAGATTGACATCCATCAACAACGGATTGCCAGCTTTGAAAGAGAGCTTGGAAACAAGGAAGCTGAATATGCGAATGTCGAAGCGCAATTCCAAAAGTCGAATGAGAAATGCATAAACCTTGAGAAGGAAATGGAGAAACTATCGCTGTCCATGTCCGATCTAAAGGAGAAGAGTGAAGAAGTAACCGAGCTACAAAGAGTGTATGGCAAGCTAACGAGGAAGGTGAAGAACCTGCAACGAAAGGCACATCGAGCTGAGTTGAGTCTGCGGCATGAAAGAAAGAAACATGCCGCTGTAACCAAGAAATATGAGTTAGAGTCCAAGCGCCAGGTCTCACCTAGCACAAAGGGGCTTTCACCTGCAATGAAGAGAGCACGGGCGCAAAGCCTTCGACCTCCACTATCACCTCGAGATGCAAACGCAAGACCACCTTTGATGCCAAAGCTGCAGAACGCGCGAAGAAGCCTGGACTTTGGTTAACTCTGAAGCGTTGGGGGAAGGGGGGGTATCATCTTAGGTCTGGCTAGGCCTCCGTTGTTCTATCTATTAGTCTAGAGGAATATGACCAGGAAATGTCTGTCAAGCCATTTTTCTGCACTTCACAAGGATGTTGAAAATGAATGCTCCATCCTATGCTATGGGACCCATAGCATACATTCAACTGCACTAGGCTCTTCAAGACCTCGGAGGATCTTCACTCCAGATGAACATATGTACATTTAGATTCTTTTGTCGTTTCAGTTTTCTGAGTAGTTGTTTTCGTTACTTCTAGCATATACATCTTGGAATTAGGCGAACTCTGTGTGCCGAGCTGTTGTAGTAATGGCTAGTTTCTGGTAGAATCTTGTTGCTATTGTTTGTGGATGTACGAAGGCCAATTTCGACCTCGACGTACTAGTTTGTACTACCAACTCTGTAAGAACGTAGTCTCCGCCGCGAAGGCCAAGTTCTCAATGCAGGCTTGGTTGCGGATCCATTTTGCTTCGCCCTGGTTCGCATCAGCACGAAGTTCGATACACCGTGGCGGGTGGATTAGTGCATTGTACCCAAAGCGAGTCCACTGGCGGTTCCCGCGAGATCCCTTATAGTGGTACTTATCCAGCAAATTTTACTCAACACCTCAGCTCTAGAGATGAGCTACGACAGCTTCATCTTGAGCCCATCTCCCTTGTCATAGTTGGATGGAATCTTGTCTGACCCAGTTCGCTCCCCCAAGTCTGCAGGAGAAAGAGAGTCCGCGCAGCACGATGGGTTAATATGGCAGAAAGCTGGTGTATCTTAAGTGATCCGTCACAACAGCAAAAATGCAACTCGGAATGGCATAATCGCTGGGACGGAATTTCTATGCAACTAACTCTGGTCTTCCGGAACACGTTACGCTTGTGGTCAAACCCAGCACTGCTTACTTCTCACTTGGTTCATATTCTTTTTTGTAAGAAAAAACCAAGCCTATCTGCCGCAACTACGTTCCCGCATAGTCTTCCCCATCCATCGCACCGCTTATAAATTTCTGGACCTCCGAAAGGGGAAAACGAAGAAACGAACGACTAAAATGTATTCGCACACTAGGCTTCCCTTGCATATGTACTGGCGTGCAACACGGGAAACCAGTCACATGAATCCAGAAATGTACAATGCGGTACTCATATATATGGCTTGTGAAACGAAATAAAGGGTTCTGCTACGCGTTCTTTGAGAGAGACGTTTTCGTCGTAAGAGAGAGAGACGTTTTTCTTCGTGCCTGTCTCTCACAATCCCCACTTGATGTGAGGATGTACAGTATCTACGGAATCTGTAACGTGGGCTGGAGCCAGCTGTCATCGATGGAACATTCGACGATGAATCTGCAATAAAATCAAAACGGTCCAATCTCAACTGAAAAATATCTGGAATCATCGGGGCCGGCCCGTGTGGCATAACAGTCTTGGGCGCCCAAGACTGGGATCCACGGAAAAAGGGTTTACCAAAACTCGTAGTCCTACAAGAGTCCCGAGTGAAGGTCTTCTCTGCATCGCGTTTTCTGCCTAGGAGTACTTCTGTGCCAAACTCATTGCCTGTCATGGATGATTCATCGATCCAAGGTGCAGAGCGTCTGATCGCTCACCTTCGGCAGAATCCATCGGAGATTCACGACAGCCGTCTTACTTTCTTGCGCTCATATCTAGCTTCGTTGAACGCGGAGATGCCTGCTGTACAGAGTGGTCCAGTGCGCTCTGTCGACAGCTTGGAATCATGGAAAAAGCTTCTCGACGAGGCCGGAAGTACCCCGGTGGTGGTAGATGCCTTCGCTACTTGGTGTGGACCCTGCAAGGCCATTGCGCCTTTGTACGAGAAGTTTGCAGTGGAGTATAAAGGTCGCGTCATATTTTCCAGATATGATGTGGACAAGGCTACAGATCTGGCTGCGGAGATGAACGTATCCGCGATGCCAACTTTCCGATTGTTCAAAGATGGCAAGGAGATTGGCTCTCTTGTGGGTGCTGATCCAAACAAACTGGAAGATATGATCAAAAAAGCAGCGGAAGATCGTACTGATACAAATGGTGGAATGAAAGAAGAACACGTGCATGAAGAGAAGATGGAAGACGCTCAACAGGAGGAAGAGAAGGAGGACGAGGACGAGGACGAGGACGAAAAGAAGGCAATAGAAGAGGAACATGCATTAGTCGAAGAGTTTAACAGGGATGCAGGAGTACTAGCAATGGAGGATCGCGACACAAACCCATCGGAATTGCCTGTTGGTGACATGCACGCAAAACTATCTGAAGCTGACATTGATCGTATGATATCTTTGAAACAGGAAGCTTCACAGTATGCCGCTTCAGAGGAATGGGAGGCAGCTTTAGAGAAGTACAACGAATTGATGGGCTTATCACCGTCCACTCTTTCACTTGCGAAGAGAGCCGATGTTTTGTTGCATCTAAAGCGTCCGTGTGCGGCAATCCGAGACTGTGAGACGGCACTTGCAGAGAACGACAGCTCCGCAAAAGCGCTGAAGACTAGAGGTAAAGCGTATGCAATGATAGGAGAATGGGAAAAGGCTGCGAAAGATTTGCAGAAGGGCAACGCACTGGACTTTGATGAAGAAGCGGGACGGGCCGAAACTGAAGTGGAAATGAGATGGAATCAGATTCGCGAGCTGAGGCTGAAGCGAGATGCCAAGAGGAGAGAGAAGGCTGTGGAAAAGGAGAAGAAGGAGCGGGAGAGAAGAAGGAGGGAAGCTGTAAAGCGTTATGAAGAGGAAAAGGCAAGGGAGGAGAAACCAAGGGAGGCAAACTTTAAGGAGCAGGATAGCACTGGTAGTACACCTAACTTGGATACGCTTCTGGGCAGTCTGAATCTGCCTGCTGACGTGAAGGAAAAGGTGAAGCGACCAGAGGTGAGAGCAAAACTAATGAAGGTCTTCCAAGAGATGCAGAGTTCAACTCCGGACAAGGCCATGTCCAGCATTCTGAAGTATATTGGAGATCCGGACGTGGGTCCTATTGTACAGGCTGCTATGTCTAGCATGATGGGTGGTGCTGGCGCCGCACCTCATCCTTCTGCTCAGGCCAGTGCTACGGCGGGTGCAAATGCTGATGGAACTGCTGAGACTACTGCTGATGCTGGTACTACTACAAATGACAGCGGTCTTGGAGGTATGGGTGGCTTCTCCACCAATCTTGCAGACGAGGTTGATTAAGACTTTGGGTGAAGAATCAGTTGGACGTAGACTTAGCATGGACCCAGAGCTGAACTAGTAACGCTTGTGTGTGTGCATCAATCAACCCTGATGTAAACCAAACGTCTTCAGGCATTGTTCAGCCCAAACTCCACCTTTCGCATTTCCCAAAGAAAAAGTCTGTGCACTCGTGACTTTAGTGCTGAGACAAGACTGGGCCAAGCAACGCCATGCTAGGTTTAAGGATACTTTTAGGTAAATGAAGCTTTTGGACGTCATACCTGTCACATCTCTCGTGTGCTTGATTGAGCGACGAGAGCATCCAGATTGAAAAGATTGCTTGTTGCTGTGTGGACATCGTCCGTGGAACGCGAGGTGGTGGAGCATCGTTTCCTTCACGGTTGCGCAAGTAGTTTGGCATGTGCTTTAGCTTGTTTCGGCGTTCTTGTTGTATGCGAGAAGAAGCGTGAAAAAGTTTCTAAGATATCCAGAAAGTTACTCAGCCACACCTGATCGGTGAGAACCGGAAGATGTGACCGAGACGGAACACAACTTGAAAGAGACGGACAACGATTGTTACGATCCCAGTTTGATGGCGAGAGCAGATTGTTTTCCTGCCAAACATCATGATTGATTAGTGGTTCTTCCGATTGCAATGAGTAGAAAGCCAGGATCATGTACCAAGAATTTTGCCTTCGCTCGCGCAGGTTGCTGAACGCGATAGATATATCCGCGGCAATATCATATTCGGCTTGTTCGAGAGTGTTTTGCATAGAAGGGCGGGAGTAGACAGGTTGTCGATGAGTGCGCATGCAGATTCGATATCATTGACTTTTAAGTGATGACGCCGTCTCGGAAAAGTAATTACGGATAACCATATTTCCACTACCGTAACTGCTTGCAGTGCAGTCTTTGTCACGACTAAAGATAAACTGTCTCGTTCCTGATGTGTGACCTATGGAGCAGAAGAACTTGCTGACACAGTTTGATTCAACGGGCGGGTGTTCAAGGGCTCGTCGGGAAGACGGCCCACCTATCTCGGTTACGAAGGCGCTGGTGTGATAGCTTATCGGCTTCGTATATCTCTTGTTTCGAACATGAATCTGTTTTGCGCCAGCTGGCAGACGGAACAACGTCCGGCGGTCGCTGGGCGAAGAGGAGCAAGCCAGTCAACCTGTAGTTGACGCGACATAGCCGAAGATCACAAGTGCCAAGCGTTCTTGCCGGAGAAGACAAACAACAAATGTATGGCTCCCTTTATATCCTTGGGAGTGTGCTGACCATCGAGTGCAAATTCCGAACCCTCTCAGCTGGTCAAAATATGATGCGTTTTGAAGCTAGCAAATGTGTCTAGAGCTTACCCTCGTCCCGTACAGGTAGAAATCTCTTAACATGAGCACGCTCCACGTTTCAGATCGCGATCGGACATTGCACCAAACTCTCGTCGAGACCGGTTGAGACATCCATCCACCGTTGGTATCCCTAGGTTACCGTTGGTACCGTCGGCAAGAACAAAGCTAGCTACTACCTTTGGTACATCTGCCGGCATTTGCTTCGTAGAGCTCTTCCTTCAGCGAGTTTGGCCCACGAGTTGTCATCTGCGCCGTACCATGAGCCGTCCGACGCTCAAATCTCCTCGACCAGCACGGCGTACCGCGCTGTTCGTGCTGCTTGTCGCAGTGCTTATCGCGCTGTACTTACACCCACCGCAACCGGTGTTCACACCCGAGTCAATGGCCGAAATCGCGCGCACCGCCATAGTACACTCAGCAAGCGTGAACGGCACTGCGCAAACCACGATTGACAGCGTCGTACAGCAACTGCGTAGCAAGTACCCCGCGCACGTTTTGAAAGACCCGCAATGGGTGTTCAACAATGCTGGCGGCGCTATGGGAAGTATGTTGGTGTTGCATATCTCCTTGGTGGAATACGTCATAATCTTTGGCACAGCTGTTGGTACAACTGGTCACACGTACGTATCCCACCCTGAATCCGTAACCGTTCGTTTTAGAAACGCTGTGCGCTGACATTTATCGAAGTGGCCGCTTTATGGCTGATGACTGGTTCACCATGCTCGTTGGCGAGCAATGGGCCGCTTCACCAGGTTCTCTTGAGCGGGAGGTATTTAAAGCAGGCGATCAGCACTTGCTTCCGCGAGGTTCATGCAAGCATTACTTGATGAAACCCGACTCATGGGCGTTGGAATACGCTAGGGGTAACATATTGTCCATGTTACCGTTTGGATTTGCAGACAGTTTAACAAGCACGTTTGACTTTGTGACGGTATGGAAGACGGTCGTTATTGCAGCGAAAGGCGTGATAACACAGTTGCTCACACAAATGGGAGCATGAGCCATGATGTATCAACGACGCGCCGAGAATGGCTAGTGTTAGTTCAATGGGAATAGTTGGGGGAGTTTACCAGTAGGTTGCTCAAGGTTGGTGAGGCGCAAAAAGGGTAGGAAGGTAGTAGCGGATAATGATGGTAAGAAAGAAAGGAAGCGAACAGCTATCGCTGTCTTATATATGGTGGCTGAGATGCTAATCTATGAGGAGCGTTTTACTCGCGGGAAGGGTTGTGTCGTGTTTGGGTAGTATTCGTTGCGCTTCTATGGGAAGATGTTTGCGGCTTGAAGGACGGTAAGAGGCGTGTTCATAATAAGTTTTAGATACTTCGGCACGACTCCAAAAAACGTGGATGCTGCGCAGACAGTTGAGCAATTAGGGCATGTACGTATGTGTAACGAAAGCAGTAAAAATCGGATGTGCTGGTTGAGTGTGGGCGTTATCGAAGGCCAAGTGTGTGAAAGCGTTGAGCGATGTATAAGGCTCGTTGGTGCATGAGGTATTTGTCGCAGCAAGCATTTTTAGGCTGTCGATATCATGCATGGCTGTGACACACAGAGTGGTTGCGTCTGTACAAATGCACTTGTTCAACAGTTGCAAGGCGCAGAAAGCGTGGCGGGTGATCGAGCCAGCCAGCAACACGAAAAAAAAAAGAAGAGAGGCCACAAAAGAATACGGCGTACGTTAGCGGCGGCAAGTACGAGTGGCAGAGTAACTGCAAAGGTAGAAGCAAATGAGGAGGAGAGGGACGATAGTTGTGCGGTAGGAAAGGAGAAATGGCAATAGGTGAGAGATTAGTTGGAGTCGGCGGGGTTAAGATCTTCGATAGAAACACTGCCTGCTTCAATTTGGCGTTTAAACTTGATCCGTCGGCGTTCTGCAAACTCGGCATAGGCCGGTTTGACTTCCAAGACGTTCATCTTAATAGGGTTTGCTCGCAGACGGAGGGTGATAAGGTCGGTGCAGACCTGCAAGATGGCTTCGGGAAAGTCGGAGATGCGGTTGGAATCCAGGGTGAACGCGATGAGACTGCGCAGAGCCATGTACTCGTCCGGAACGGCGATGAGCTGGTTGTAGCTCAAGTCAAGGTCCAGAAGCATATGCATGGAGGCGATCTCGAGCGGGGCGATGGTAAACTTGTTGCGACTGAGGTTGAGCGAGGTGAGATCGAGAGATGCAAAGGAGGGTGGGAGCTCGTTGAGAAGGTTGTGACTGAGGTCAACGTGCTCCAAGAAGCGCATAGCGCCAAAGGCGTCCGGGAGCGAGGTGAGCTTGTTACGCGCAAGGTCGAGCTTCTTGAGCGCGGTCATACGGCAGATGACAGACGGGAGCGAGGAGAGAAAGTTGCCGTTGGCAATGAGACGCTGCACCAGCACGTAGTCACACAGACGCGGATCGAGGCTCTCGAATCGATTAAACGATATGTTAATGATACGGAGCGTGCCGGGCATGGAGTCGAAGACGAGGTCGGGAATGACGGTGAGGTCCATTTTGGACAGATTGAGCACGCCCAGTTTCTTGGTGTTGTGAATGGCCCAGTCCACGGTGTGCGGCACGAGTTGCTCCTCCTCGGGCATTTTGGAGGCGCTCTTCTTGCGCGCGCGCTGCGCTTTGCGCTCTGCGCGGGCGGCCTTCTTCGCGGCGGCGGCCTCTTTGGCGGCGGTGTACGCCTTGCTCTTGGGGCGCGCGGGGGTGGAGTAGAAGCTGTCCTGAATGCGCATCTCGTAGACGGAGAGGCCGGTCTGGTTCGTGCCGTCGTCTACGGGGTTGTGGAACTTGAGGTCCTCGACCTGTTTCTTGCCGGGGAGCTCGACGAGGGAGGCGGTTGGAGGGGGGGGTTGCGGTTGGTGCTCGTCTGACTCGCATTGGGGGGGGTCTTGAAGCGAGTCATCGGCGGGGGCGACGGCGGAGGCGTCTGAGTTGGAGTTTCGAGCGGTGTTAGCGGCGGTCTTGCTGGCGGAGGCGCCCATGGCGGGGGATGGGGCGGTGGGGGGGACACGGCGCCAGGAAGAAGGCGACACGGGGAGGGATGGGGGGTGAGGTGGGGAAGGGGAGAGGGCGTTGGGCGCTTGTGTAAGATATAGACAGCGGGCGGTGGACAAGCGCGAACGTTCCACACGCAGGAGGGCGCCTTACACCGCGAAGCGCAAGCGCGCGCGAAGCGAAAGCGATAGCGAAAGCAAAAAGCGAAAGCGAAAGCGAAAGCGGAAGCGCAGGCGAAGGCGAAGCGAAGTGCTGACGGCACACGTGTGCGGCTCAACACACGGCGTGCCGTTGCATCTACCGTCGGTACCCGCTCCGCGATGATGAAGCGAAACAGTGCATTTTCGCTTCGCCGCACGCGCCTCGGCCTCCCCCTCCCCTCCGCGACCCAACCATGCAGCCGCCTTCCCCCGCCCCCCGCCGCGCCACCCGCTCCGCCTCTTCCTCCGCCCTTCTTCCCCGCGTCGTCACAAAGGCCCATGTCCGTCGTTCCTCCCGCATCCCCTCCCTCTCCCACTCCCACTCCTCCCCCTACTTCCCCTCCTCCCCCTCCTCCTCCGCCTCGTTCTCCCCCTCCGCCAAGGCCGCTCGCCTTGCCGCCTCCAACTCCCTCACCCACCGCCTAGCCTCTTCTCTCGCCCTCCTGCTCACCGCCCACCCCTCCCGCCTCCCCTACGCCCGCCTCCGTCTGCTCGCCCTCTTTGCGCTGCTCTTTCTGCTCCTCTTCACAGCCATTTTCATCCCCCTCCGCTTCTTTCTCGGCCGCGCATCCCCATCGGCCCACTCCCAACACCAACTCAATCTCGATCGCGTCAAAAACGGATTGCCGCCTCTCGAGTACTGGCCCGCCCCTGATTCCCTCGCCCACGCTCTCGCCACAAAACCCACCCCCGTCCTCAAGGACGTCACACTGGAGCATGTTCGTCGCCTGCGCACCCGCAGAAGAAAGGGCTCGCTCACCCTGGTTGCCGCCTGCAGAGATCGAACCGCATTCCTGCAGACCGTCTTACCGGGCTGGTTGACCGCCATCCGCCCGCAAGATGACATCTTGCTCGTCGACTGGGGCACTTCACCCCCCGACCATGTTCCCCTCGAAGAAGTTGTCCGCGCATCTGCCGCCCCGCGTGTCACAGTCGTCTCGCTGCCCGATCCTGGCCCGTGGGTGTTATCGCGTGCCTATAATCTTGCATTTGCACTGGCCACAGGCGAATGGATTTTCAAAGTCGACTGTGACACGGAGGTTCGCCATGCGTTTTTGGACCGTCATCCCCTCACCAGGGATAATATGCAATCCTCGTTTTTCTACCGCTTCGATTGGCGGAGGGCCCCGGATCTGAACCAACAGCATCTTTCAGGTGTCTTTCTTGCTCGCGCTGACCACCTTGCCCGCGTTCACGGCTATGATGAACGCCTTGCCACCTATGGCTGGGACGATTCCGATTTGTATGCGCGCTTACAGACCAACGGCACCCCGGAGGGCGACACCCTCGTTCCTCTTGATATTCAGCCTGCGATGCTTTCTCATATGAGCCACGGAGATGACCTTCGCGCCGCGAACCAACATCTTGTCATGGGGCCCGCCTTGGAAACCCAGCTCAATAGTCAGGCCGTTTCTGCTGTCCAAAACTGGCAAACCGTCGCCTCTTCGCAGAAGAGTGTGTACTCCTTCGACGTCTACTCGCGTGACGCGCGCTTTATCGTTGCTAAACCATTAACTACCCCAAAGCCCTTACTTGATCACTTGTCCAGCGATAAACGCGCAGCCATCTTGGACGAAGGTACTAACCGCCTCCTGCACGATAATTACGGCATTCCATGGAGCGTCTTGTCGGAAATCAATCGCTCACGTCCGGAGCTCGCGCGTTCGCTAGCGGCCTTGCGCAAGTCCTCCAATACTGACTACACTTCTGCACTCATCTTTGCCGAGGTTGGTGGCTCGGTGCCCCAACGCCTGCTTGCCATGTCATCTGCACTTGCGCTTGCCATTGCGCATGAGCGACCACTGTTCCTCGCGTGGAGTGCGGGCTCTCGGGAAGAGCCCACTCCGCGTATCACCGACTTTTTCGATGTCGATAACAGTGGCTTCTTGCTTGATGACCACGACACCATCCCGGCCTCTTCTCGGCGCAAACGCGCTCGTGTATACCAAGTCGGTAGATGGAAGTGTCGATTCACCCTTGACGTTTGTGCGCAGACGGATTCTGCTTTCAACTCTATGACGGAGTTCCGTACCGGTGGGCATGCCGACGAAAGAAAGGCTGCACGGCATGTGCTTGACGTTCTCAACGGTAAGGTGCCTGGAAAGCAGAATGTGCTGTTGCGATTGGAAGGTGTTTTTCCGCTGCAGACTTCGTCGGAGAGAACCAGGGCTTTCGCTTCACTCACGCCGTCGTTAGCACTAGCCGCGCACATCAACAAGTTGGGAAGCGTGTCCACCCATGTTGGCGTTTATCTCGGAGCTGGTGTTAGACAGAAAGGGCTTGACGCCATGGTGAAGCGTCTTGGTCAACACTCTAGCCAGGACACGTTCTATTTTGTCAGCGGCGCTGAACGGTCGGTTGTGGAAACAGCGCGCACGTTGTTCCCGGCGTCGGAAGAAGTTTCGGCTGCCGCCCAGCGACCTGTGGCATATGGGGCTACACAGGAAATTCGCGACACCATTCGAGACATTGCAGAACTCTTTGCTTTGTCTTCTTGCAGAGATATGGTGAATGACGGCCGCCCCCCAACGGCTGTGTTGGAGGTGTTGTCGCTGTTGAAAGGACGGAGCTCTTTGCACACTTAGGTCAAACACCGCTTCACTTGGTGTGTGTTTTTCTTATTATTTTTGGTTTGCTCCAAGAACGCCACACAATTGCGCCCGTTCATCCTTCGCTTCTTTTCGGTTACTGGCAGGAACTGGCGGTACGACTCAGATACTGGAGATGCTGGATTACAACCGCTTCGTCTTGCATTGCACATAGCTCAAGGTAATAAGGGTTATCTAGCAGCTATTTCTTCTAGCTCGTTCACTTCTGTTTGTTCGTTCTTTTGATAGGTATACAACTGTGACGACGCCAAACGGTTTCTTGCTTCATCGTCATTATCCTCTGAGTCACAAGGAATCAGGGGGTGCCCGTCGTCTCTAGCAAAACGCTGAAGCTCTGAATACATTACAGAATGTCATGTTTGACGATGGAGAACATATCTTAATGATTGTGCCTAATCCCTGAATTAGACTCTACACGTCCAGCGTATCTGTCAAGACGCACGGGTTCGAATGTGGGATCACTTCGCGGACAACCTAGTGTCTAATAGCCTTGTTTATAACTAGCCTGGCATGCAAATAAGAAACGCGCTGCTTCGTCGGCTCCGTGTACCGTTTTCCAAGGAAATGTACAGAGAGGCCAAGACCATGCGATCGAGTACAGCCTTGTAAAGATCGCTAAGATCGCCTTCGAAAGCTACAATGTCCACTCTTTGATACTCCCATGTTTCATCGAATTCGCATTGCGATGCACTCTCCGGGTTTGCGCAGCGGCTCTGGCCTGTAATCAAGACAAGTGCATGTAGTGCTGCGCTCCGCTGTACTATGAGAACAGATGTCTCCGTGTGCTGGTCTAGCTCTAACTATCGATGCAACCTCCATAATGGCTGATCATGGGTCCGCTTTCCGCGCCTTTTGGTTTTGATGAATACTCCGTGTTTGTACCCAGTTCTTCTTGTGCGAAGGATACGGAGAACTAGGGTACATGTTTTTGGAGGGTAATCCAAATACTCTGCATTCTGTGTTCAAACAGAGAATCAGGCGTATTGAATGCCCAACAAATCCTCCCACTTTGAAATGAGATCATCATGAGCCCGGCGATTATCCACCTCTCTTTCTTGAAGCACTTCGAAAGCTTCTTTCACGGTTCGTTCGTGACAATCGTACAAAAGATTGATTTCTCTGTACGCTTTAGCAGCGCTTCTGTGTAGTTGGATTATGCGAGATCTTCGAGTAAACAGATAGCACAACCCAATTCTGATAGAACTCGGTAACAATCGCGGAACATCGTCGAATATACTGACATCTCTCCCTCCTGGTCTGTCATTTGTTGTCCCATTACGCTCGACCTCGTCTAACTGCTCGTCAGCAATACCGCGCGCACTGATCAAACTCGTGTTCTTCAAGAACGGCAGCATCGTGCGAAAGTTGGACTCTGCCAAACTCCATTGTTGGTGAACATAGCCCATACGATACTCTTTAGAAGGGCGTATCGACTCCCCTAGACTGTTTTGCGAACTCCTCGTGCTTACTTCTAGATGTTGTAGAATTCCCTTAAGTATACCTTCCAAATTGTACAAGTGCAACAAACCCGTCTTGGCATCGATGTACACCCTCTTGATCTGCAAGTAATCCAAACAAGTTCGCCCTGATTTCTCGTCCGCTTCTCTTGCCACTCTTCTATGTTCGTTCATTTCGCCTTTTGAACGATTATTCGGCGTTTCGTCTTTGCTCATGCCGCTAACAAGGCATCGAAGTATTGCAAGTCGACGCAAGTAACCGGTTTCGCCCTCAGAAAGATGAAGCCTGGTCTCTTTCACTTTGGCGTTTATCTTTTCTGCAGATGTTTTGGACAGAGTACGATCAGATTCGAGGCGTTCAATCTGCCTTGTGAGTTCTTCAAATCGAGATGCTTCTCCGTGATTAGTTTGACAACTGTCCCGTGCCTTATTCAGTTGTTCAAGTTCTCTTTCTATTTCATACACCGAGCTGTTCACCTGTCTTTGCGTTCGCATTTGAATCTCCAAGTTCACATGCAGTTTCTCCAAATCTTTAGGCGACGGAAGTCCATTCCGCAAATCAATATACCGATCTAGGAGTCGTTGCCTTTCTCTTCCCTTCACAAAAGACGTAGATGCCTTGTTGGTGACATAATCGCGCCCAAGTATACCCTTGGTGCCGTCCCATACTGCGACATTCGTTCCAATTTCCCGAAGAAGGGCTACTACGTTCTCCGGAAGGCGTCTAGAAGCCGTCACCGAACCTGTGTCAAGGACATCAAGCTCGCCGTAGTGGAACAGGGGTCTGACAGATTTATAGCGCGTAATATCCAGTCCGAAGAGCGGCATTTGAGGCAATGCCTTGGGTAAGTCTAACCATAAAAGGAATTGAACCTTCTCAAGAGCGGTTGCTAATTTGAAGAGTAGTAACACTTTGTTGGGGGCAGTTGCAATACCGCATTGGACAGGCAGTGACGCAGCTGTTCAGCTTTTTCCATCTGGTTTACTACAGAACAGAGTAGCAGCTTTGGTTGAATAGGGCTGCATAATTTGGCAGCGAAAGTGAGGTAGAATTGCCCAAACCAAAACGAGACACGCAATTTTGCTTTTGCAAAGCCAGTGCTCCGGTTTTGAAAGCAGGACTTGTGATACTTGGTGATGCGATATGCCACTGCTAGGAAGCATGATGAACCGTTTTATTGCAGAGAGTTCTTATTCTTGAAGCGTGACCACTCTGTAAAGCGTTTCTCCGGTCTACTACAGCAACAAGCCGGACATTGGCGTACACAGGATAACGATTAGAACGAAATATGTTGATGCAAATTGCGCCGCAAACGCATGCGAATACGTATTCACTCGATATCACTCATTTCGACCGGGGAGTCTTTGAATCCGGGAGTGGAGATACGCTTCAAGTAAGCACGAGCAATTTGTTCACATTTCTCATAATGGTTGACTCCTTCTCTTCGACGACATTCCTGTTGTGTTTGGTGGATTTGTACATTTTCAATGCGGCATATTAGCATATAGACGAATAGAGTGGGCAGGCGTTTGGAGCATGGGTCTTACCTTCACCTTCTCGGCCAAGAGTTTTGTCTCTTCCATTGCAATCAGTGCTTCACGCGTTCGTTGCTCTTTCTGTGTTGCAAAACGAACAGATCACAACGATGGCGGGCAGTCAGTTCGCCGCATTTCAAAGCGTTAGTTGATACGTGCCGTGAACTCATCTAATTTCTCTTGGTTCGTTAGGAAAAGCACGGCCGCTGTTTGTAAGAATGCGAATCGCATCTGCTGAAACATATAAAATCTGTTACGTACAGCTAGAATGGCATCGAACGGAGATACATTCGGATCTTTGCGGGACACATCTGGAACCGGTTTGTACTTCCTCCTTCCAGAATGGACTTTCTCGGTCGACATGTGGTTACTGGGCGTTTCGTTCTGAGAAGCTGGTCGCTGTCGATCTTGGTGAAGCTGAACTATCAAGGGAGAGGGTTATCGCAGAGCCCGTAGCAGCTCCGTCCACATCATGTGATGCTCAGCTCCGGACCCGAACACCGTGAAATCAGGGGTCCAATGCTGAGCATCGGTGCAGCGCACAGGTGCCGGATGTGCGTGCTGTCGCCTTACAGAACAACGGCGTACTGTAATGGGCGAGTTGGCATTGCAGTAGATCTTCAACGCGTTCGTCTTCGGCTCTCTGCGTGAGTGGAATCAAAGCTGTGATTGGCGTCCGAGTGTAGATAGATCGTGTTGTCAAACGTAGCCAGCACTTCACCATCACCAAGAGGTTTCCGAGCTTCGGCCTTCTTTATCCAACCTTGATTCACCCAAAGCCCACGATGTGGGAGCTCACTAAGGTTCACGGCTATCGCTATCCACGTCCTCCTGTGTCTGGCCGCACACTTTACAGCTCAGTGGTCTCGCAGCGGACACACGGATTGGCAGCGCGTTGGCGACACTAATCTTCCATCGCCAACGTTCCACACCCGACCAGTGCGGTCTCACGAACCAGAAGCCACGCGCACAGCTCGACCATGCGAATGAATACCGAAATACCGCGTTGATTCTGGCAGCCGCTTTTTAATGGACTATAAGCAGTAGTCCAACAACTGCTGCAGGCGGGCGCGCAGATCGATCACGCGAACAACTGCTGCAGGCGGGCGCACAGATCGATCACGCGAACAGCTGCTGCAGGCGGACGCACAGGCCAATCAACCAGTTCTGCGGGGTCTTTTCCAAGATTTGAGTGGGGAAGGGAGCTCGATGGGGCCTGGTGTATCTTTCACACGAAAGCGAAAGGAGTGCGGCGAGTCGGAAGTCGATAGACTACTGACGGAACATAGTGTGATCGATACGCTGATTGAAGTAGACGTGTTCATTCACGTGGAAATAAAAGTCCTATTCGAACATTGAAGTGGGGGGCTGCGTCTCCTCTTTGCTTTGGAAAGCAGATGCATAAGCAGTTGCAAAGCAAGCATGTACCAAGTGCTCTGACTTGTGCCCTTGTAGTAAACGCATGTGGGTACCTTGCTTGATTGCGGAAAGCGATGGTCCGATGTGAACCCTGCGGAAGGGGCCTCACGGGGAGGCGGTTACATGTTCATAGCTTTTCCTGTTTAACCGTTACCCACTCAATAGCCCCTCTGCGGTAGTACACGTCCTTAACTTCGGTATGAAAATTACCCTATCCCGAGCTGACATCTCAGGATATCCATAGTGTAGCATATGAGAAAGCCGAGCCATCGTACTGAAACGTCTTCAGGACTGGAGCTCGGTGCTCCTCACGAAATAAGGATGTAACTCCGATACAGAAACGACTGCTCTTCCAGTCCGTCTTCAAGCTGGCTGGAAGCGACAACGCCGCTACGAGGTGGAAGTTGATTACCGATAGAGTTTCTCACGAAGAAAAGGTTTGCTCCTCCATTGCGGTTGCCGAGCCTCGTGGTCTGCGGTGGACGGGGGCGAGTGTCACAACGGTGCTGCCAGACGAAAAGAACATACCAGCTAGTCCAAGAGAAACGAAAGTCCAACACCAGAACGAGAGTGGTCTCGTAAGAGAAGCCGCATTACATCCCCTGCCATAAACACAGATTGCTTCTCAAGACCCTTCCCCTTGCAAAGCAAGGCTTAAGCACTTCCTTGAAAGATCAAATCAAAGTCCCGTTCTACTTTAAGGACGCTAAAACACGAATCATGGCGGCTTCGAAAGCCAAACCCTTCATCAGTGATGTCCCAGGACAACTAGAGGACATCATATCGTTTTGAAAAGCAGAAGTTACGCTGTCGCAAACCTACGTAGGGCACACCCCGAAACTTCATCCCGTTGCTACCTACACAGAAAGAAAGCCGTCACAGTGCGACTGCAACACACACGCTGCTAATGATGTGAAGCATTTTGTGCTGCGCTGCGCCAAGCGGACGGAATCTAGAAGACGCGAGCTCCCTGCTCCTGCAGAAAGAAGAGGTAAGACTTTAGCGGAGATAGTCAGCCAGTGGCCACAAAAGTTGTTAGCTTTCTTCAGAAGAGAGAAGTTTTTCACATGAGAAACCACTATCAGCGTGCCGTAATCAGGTATGCTGAACCCACAATAAAGAAGAAGAAGACCCTTCACAAACCTGCCCTTGGCTGATATCTTCGCAAGTTCGCCGCCGCTCGACAGCTTGTGGAAAACGAGAGCACTCGCACTCCATTTCCCGCTACTAGGCGACATCGTCTCTTTCGGTTGTCCCCATCACCCTCTTCCAATGTTGGTCAGCTCGTGATCCGTGCTCGCACAATTAATTGACTTATTGATCCAGGATTACCACTGCTCGAACGGCGAGTCTTATTTCGTGACACCCATGCACGCAAATACGAACGAGTTCAGAATGCTGAGACGAATGTCCAGTCGCATGCTGCTGCAGTCGGTGGGTGAAAGGCGCAACCACAAAGACCCGCGAGAGCTAAGACGGGCAATTCCGGGGTGCGCCAAAATGCATGGTTGTTGTACTCTTCGCTGACAGGTTATGAAAAGAAGACATTGTATAGGGAACCGTACGAGCGAGCCAGTGGTATCCGTACCCCTGGTACCGCCGTGCCCCGTATCTCCCCCCCCCCGCCCCCCTCTACCTTTTGGTGCTTTAGGATGTGGCGTTCTACCGGAACATCTTTCTCACCGACGGGTTGCGACTTAAACGTTCTACCAGGGGTACGTAAACGAACGGACGAGCAGGCGCTCTTATGGTGTATGCTCAAAGGCTTGGTCTCCGAAGTCAATAATAGCTTGAGTGTCCTGCCAAAAATGACTCCAGGAGTGAATTGCACACACAGATTTGATCTGCAATTGTAGAGATACCGAGGGCAGACCGCCTTTCCGCATTGACGGCTCTGCCTGTCCAGCCAGGCTCTCTTCCTCGCCCTCCCTCTTTCCTCCTCGCAAGGGCAGAAACCGGGCCGCTTCGCCTGACTGGCCCTCTAGCAGCGGTTCCTGACTAGGATACGAGTACTACCACTGGCAGACTTAGAACTGCTTGCACGTTGGATCAGGACGAATGCCTGTGGCCGCCTCGTTCTTGTCGTCGTTTCTTCCCACTTTCTCACGCAATACATTTTGCCGGCTCCCACGTCGGTTGTGCACACGGGCTCGGCTTTGTATATCAGCCATGAGCGCATGCGAAGATGAGCATAGAGTTCATTTCCGATCTCAAGTCCCGAGTCTGGACGGCACTCATTACAAGGGCCAAGCCGGAAGAATTGCCGTGATAGGTGGAAGTGAAGAGTACACTGGGGCCCCATTCTTCTCCGCAATGTCAGCCATGCGAGGTGGTGCAGATCTCTCGTTTGTCTTCTGCCCCAGAAATGCAGCGCAAATCATCAAGAGCTATTCGCCGGATCTTATTGTGTACCCTGGTTTTGATGCACTTGGTAATGAGTGCACTGCGCTGGCTAGGATGCATGCAATTGTCGTTGGTCCTGGCTTGGGACGAACAGACCATGCGGCCGAAGTGTTTGAAAAGGTTCTGAGCTATGCTATTCGCTCGGGTACCGTGCTCGTTATTGATGCTGATGCATTATGGTTTTTGTCGCAAAGTCCGAATTTGTTTGCTGAGATTGCAAACTCTGCTGAGGGCTTTCATGTGTACCTCACGCCTAACAAGGTGGAACTAGATCGCCTATTAATCGCTGCTGCTGTTGATAGTACCGTTCAATTGGTGAAGTTGCTGAAAGGCAAGGCCGTCATCATTGCGAAAGGAAACAAGGATGTTATTGTTTCTTTAAACGTCCAAGCGGAAATTAGCACTAAAGCATCTCAGAAGCGAGTAGGTGGCCAGGGGGATATTCTGTCCGGGTTACTTGCTTTGTACGCGTTTTGGATGTTGCGGAGTAGGCCACTGCCTTGTGGTCCTGGGTACGGTGTTGACGGCTGTCTAGTAACAGCCGCTGTTGCTGCTTGTTCTATCACCCGTGATGCAACGTATCAAGCTTTTCTGAAGCATCGTCATGGCTTTGTTGCTTCCGATGCGTTAGCGTTTGTGGCCGAAGCTGTGTCAAAGTACGTTAGTGACGGTTGAACGCAATACTGCCCACACCTTGGTCTCACCGAGTCAGATTGAAGTTGCCCGGCCCTTGCAGCACCGGACAGTAGAGGTGGTACGCTTGCACCCAATGTCTACCAGAGCGTTACCGAGTCTGATTTGTCTTGACCGCTGTGATTTCAGATTGTTTTTAGAAGCCTGTATGTGCCCAGTGGGTGAACCAATCACTTGGATTGCCTTTTCAGGTGTTATGGTGACCGGGAATTCAGGAATTGATACTGACCGCCTCCACCAGACTCTCGTTTTTGCAACATTGGGTCGAACCCCGGTTTTGCTCGCTATATTAAGAAAGACATAAGCGCAGTAGCGGTGGACCGTTGAACCAGTAGCGTGCCGTCGTCTGCGTAGAAGAGATTGAGAAGTGGGTTGCACTCTTCTTGGACATGTAGCACCAATGAGTATGAAGTAAGGGAAAAAAGGGGCGGGCTTAAGGTATCGCCCTGTTATGTACCGGTGATGCTCACTATTTCGAAGTCCTTGAAAGGCAATGGTATAGGTTGTCCATAGAAGAAGTGCACAAAGCGGGCGGTAAGAGGGCAGTGCTCCGTGACTACCTCGCCAAAGCATTCAATGCCATCGAGCGAGAGCGAGTGTGCGCTGTCACTCGTTCGCATTGAATGCGTTGGTAGCATCCACGCTAATTATCACTACGTCATGGTCCCTCAGTTTGCTTTGACCAATGCTTACCCTCCGCAGGGGATTCCGACACCAACTTGGTGTGAAAGTATTTCCTGTTACGTGGTTCACCACGCCTGTTCTTACGGAAAACAAGCTTTGGTGTCGGTATGATGCGATTCTGACACTACGAGCGCAGCAAGGTTCAGGGAATCACGGAGTGCTCACAAACTGGAAAGACTTTTTCGCATCGGCTTCGTATTGTTGAAGCACCAGTCTCATACATTTCTTCCGGTTCTCATTGTGAACTTCACTACTCTGGCCTGTTCAACATCCGCTGTTTGCAACCAGCTACTGCAGAATTTCACAGTTCAATTTAAAAGTAGCGATATGCTTGCCGATCAGTGTCCCCATGTGTCCGGCGATCGGAACGATTTAAGTTTGCATCATTTCCACGGCTCCTTTGTATCGTTGCCGCTTATTTGGAGTATCAGATGTATTTTGTTCAGAAAACCTGTTGACGGTGGTTTCGAGCCTTTGAGGCACACTGACCACTTCGTAGAAACCCAACGATGATGGCATTTCGTCCTTTCCCAATGTCTTGCTGAGAACCAAGCTACACGCGAACTGAGAGAATCAATACGTTAAGCAGGAAAGTATATTAAGCAGCACCAATTTCTACCGAATGAACTAAGGTCTGCCTTGAGGAGTCACGTTTCTGTGCTTTAGCTTCACAATTGTAAGACTGGCTTTGTATTTGGAGCACGAGTGGATGAAGATTAATAACGAACCTTAGCGGTGTCCCTGTTTGACAGTGGATGAAAAAGTCACCAAATGGCAACGGGATTCTTTTACCGTAGCAAAAATGGACATGAGATGAAGAGTTTGAGATCGCAGTTCGCCTGAAACATTTTCTCTGTACTCGTGGCTTAGGCGTTATTGAAGTCCTTCGATTCGGATTTTATCATAGCCGCTCGCGAGTATGGAGTACATGGGAACATCACTTCCTACGTTTGAGTATACAGCATGCATTGCTGTAGTCTCAACAGTCCAGTACAAGCGGGCAACTCTGCCAATGATCAAATCTACAAGTGCAAGTTGTCCGTCAAAAAGCACAACAGTAATATAATCGGCTTCTCTAAGCTGGTGTATAGTCGGACCGCGAAGCAACTGAATAAAGCCACCTCCCTTTTCCGGTTTGATGGCACAGGACTTGTAGTCGGTTAAAACGCTATGACACACTCGTGTTTTCATCAACTGGAAAAGTGCTTCATCATAGGTTCCGAAAACTTTAACCAGATGATACATGGAATGTATATTCCTGTATCCTCTTAAGGCCCACATGAGACTCCATCGATGGCGTACAATCTGGAAGTAGAGTGTGTTTATGACGATAGCAAATGTGGAGAAAATGACAAGGGCGACTTGAATCATGTCTTCCGGTTCAGCTTTGTTATGCCGGAGTGCGATGTAAATGCATGGTACCACAACACCAATGGTGATGAAGCCAATGGCCTCATAAGGAACGCCTGTAGCAGCGACTAGTTCGTTCTGTTCTTTGAAGAGCATTCCTGCTTTCCTACTAAATTTTGGGTTGTAGATACCCAATGCAGCGAATGGAGGTTGTGAAAGCAGACGCTTAAGCCAGAGCGAAGGTGTAACCGGAGTGGGATGTGAAACGAGAGGGTGCGGCGGGCGCAGAAGCGGAAGCGGACGCGATAAGTGATCTTCGTTGGCAAGGAGTGTGGCCAAAACGCAGGCGACAGGTATTTTTCGCGTTTGCTTGAGATCGAAGGACATGTGTAGAAAAGTGTCATATCGAACATTCTGCGGTTGCCGCGAGAGCAAGATAGCGTCAATTTGGTATCGCAGTTGCGATGGAGTGATGTCAAGAACTTGCTGACGGGCGCGATACATAGTTTCGGTGAGAGGGCATTCGGAGATGATTTGGTACAGGGTGCTCGGATTAGCTGTCTTTGCGACTCCCATGTGTTGCAAAGTGTTGAGGGCCCTTTTCGCTTCCTTCTGCGAAACCCAGGGCTCGTAGCGCTGTCCCGAGCAGGTCTCAACTCGGATGACTACGTAACCGATGTAGCGCGTGATATTGATCCAGTGAACGTTCTCCATGGAGGTGTGCGCTCGCACAGCGGAGTTGACAGCTGGATGGGTGAGAATTTGGGTGGGATCTATGGTGGTACTGTTGTATCCGAGATTGTGACTCATGATATAGGCTAGGGTGCAGTCGTCGGGAACGGGATGATAGTATGAAAAGGGAGTATCTGTGACGGTGGAGATTTCGGAAATGCATATTATGAAGTTGTCGATGACGTCGATGATGCGCGAGAGAATCCATCTGTCGCTTTGCCAGACGTAGGAGCGAGTGTGAAGCGCGTCTTCAACACGAATGGGAGAAACGCGTTCGATGTGAGACCGCACTGCGCGCATGGCCACCAAGTTTACCGCGCTACCTACGTTACCACGAAACAGCAGCCCGTCTTCTTCTTCTCGCTTCGCTTCGCTCCGCCGCGCTTCGCTTCGCTTCGCTTCGCATTGCTGGCACAGAGCTCCCGAGAGAAGACGCGATGCGTGGACACGTGTGAACGCAGCAAGGACGGGAGCCGGCGGTACACTGCTTACAGCGGGGGGGGGGGGGGGCGTGAAGTCCGCACGGATGTGCGCAATTCAGGTGCCAATCGCAGTGCGCGTGACACCGAAAGCAGCGCGCTGCCGATGACGACCAGCTCTCCCCCTCGCCCAGTTCCATTCAACGCGCTCAAAGCCGCTCACCGCCCCGCGCCCCCCCGACGGTGAGTCTCCATCAATGCATCCGTGAGTGTCTTCCTCCCGCCCCTATCACACCTCTTATTCACTCCTTCGCCCCGCACCGTCTTCATCCCCCCCACGACGCTTCGTCTCCTGCACTTTTGCTCACAATGCCGTCGGAACGCCCGTACTTTCCCGCCAAGCAGCCCCGTCGTCGCTCCTTGTCCTCCCGCGTGCTGCTTGTCGTTGTGCTCGTCCCTGTCATCTTCATCCCCCTGCTTAACAGGCTGCCCGGTCCGCTCCCTCCAAAGCTTGCCCCCCTGCTCTCGCATACCCAGCATGTCTACCCTGCCGCGCCGAATGACTGGAAGAGACCGCTTACCATCTCGCTTCACGCAGAGAACAATGCTTCCAACGTCCGACTCACTCTGTTCACAACGGGCGTTCATACCGACACGTACGGTCGATCTTTCAAGAGCGTCGGCTGTTTGGTTGGTGACAAACCCTTTCCGGCAATCGAAACGCGCCCTGAAATGACTGTTTGTACTGTGCATCCCTCCGAGCTGACGTACGACACCCCGCTCACCGTGCTGCTCGAGGTGGACGACACACTCCGAACCGCCCTCAATAGCACGCAGCTAATCAAAGGTGAGAACTTTACCGTCTTTCCGGAAGATGTCACCGTGTTGCCGCAGCGCACGCAGTCAGCGCGCGACGCTATGCCCGATAACATGGCCGCTGTACGCACAGCGGTGCGTTGGAGATCTCATATGCTTGACGTCTCTACCGGCAGCCGTTACGAGCTGTGTATGATGACTGCCATGCGTCAGTATCCGTTCTTGCTGCGCGATTGGATGCAGTATTACCGTCGTATGGGCGTGGATTACTTTTATATATATGAGAATAACGCCGACGTGCCGTTGAAGCAGCACGTCGATGGCCGCTTCGTGCAAGTTGTACACTGGCCATGGTCACGCTCGCAGATGCAGAGTAATAACCACTTTTTGTTGGTGGCGCCGAAACGTTGTCGGTATGTGGCCTTTTTCGATGCCGACGAATATGTCATGATTGGTGATGACAAGCCACACGCGCTTAAGCGATATATTTTTCATCGCCGCGCCCAGGGCTTCACCGAAATTGTGTTCCACTTTTTGATGATGGTTAACAGCGGATACGTCAGACGGCCTAAGGGCAGTTTACCCGAACTGTACACGCACAGGGAGAAGGGGCAGGTGGTAAGGCAGGGCAAGGTTGCTCTGGATATGAACAAACAATTTACGTGGCATCGTATTCATATGGTGGATGGAGTGGGTATTAAGATGTACTGGAATACTAGTATGGAGTTGGAACCGAAGAGCATGCAGCACAACTCCATGTTGGTGCATTACACCAAGCGGAGCTGGGAGGACTTTGTGGCGAAGAACGCTGTGGGAGGGGCCAGTGTCATGACCACTGGTCGCCCGAAGAAGGTCTTGGACGTGGACAAACCGGACCCCAAGTACATGGCCACGGCTGGCGAGCCGTTTGACGGATTTCGGACGCGGTGGAGGCGCATAATCTCTGGACAAGATGACGGTCGTATCCGCATGGAGCGCGTGGATGAGGACGGACGTGTGTGCGACCAGGATTTCTGCCCGGCGTGCTTGCTGCGTCGCATGGGGCCGTTGCGCTGCGGGCGGACGTGATGGCCACGATTAACTTGAAACTTTTTGCTACGTCGCGCTGCAACTCTAACTTGTTGCCGTCGTTGTATTTTTTTGCCTTTTTGCTGCCCACTTTCTTCTTGTTGCCGCCGTGCCGTCCGCGTTATGTTTATCCTTCGTAACTGTAAAGCGATTTGCATCCTTTGTTTTCACGCCGTCTTCCTTTGCTCGCCCGAGCGCCATGGCTTCCTCCCGCGAGCAGCTTCGCATTGACAAGCATGTAGCCTATATCGTCGGCTTGGAAAAGAAGACCAAGACTACTGATGCCCTCTACTTTACCGATCATAAGCGCCTCTCCGGCGTGTACTGGGCGCTCTCTTCCCTCGCCCTCATGCGCAAGCTGCACGTCTTGCCACAGGATACCATTCTCGACTACGTGCTCAGCTGCTACCACTCCGATGTAGCCGCCTTCTCTGGCAATACGGATCAGGACCCTCATCTGCTGTACACCCTCTCCGGCGTCCAGATTCTCGCCATGTACGACAAGCTGCATCTCATCGATGCCGACCGCGTCGTCGCTAACATCGCTGCTTTGCAGCGTCCCGATGGTAGTTTTGCAGGCGATAAATGGGGCGAGATCGACACCCGATTCACTTACTGTGCGTTGCTTTGTGCGGCCATTTTACGCCGCTCTCATTTGCTGGACGTCCCCGCTGCTGTTCGCTACGTGCTGCGCTGTCAGAACTTTGACGGTGGGTTTGGCTGCATTGCCGGCGCGGAAAGCCATGCCGGTCAGGTGTTCTGTTGCGTGGGCTCGCTTTATTTGGCGGACGCTATGGACGAAATGACGCGGGAGGATCGCGAGCGATTGGCGTTGTGGCTTTGTGAGAGACAGTTGCCTTGTGGTGGACTCAATGGTCGTCCTGATAAACTTGAGGATGTTTGTTATTCGTGGTGGGTGCTGTCCAGTTTGAAAATGCTCGGCCACGTCGATTGGATTGACGCCGATAAGTTGATCGCCTTTATTGGCCGCAGTGAGGATGACGTGGACGGTGGCTTTGCGGATCGACCTGGTGATATGTCTGATGTGTTTCACACCTTTTTCGCACTGGCCGGGTTGTCTTTGTTGGGTAACAAACAGTTGGCTGACATTCACCCTGCGTACGCTCTCACGACCGATGTCGTACAAAGAGTCACCGAGCCGAGCGCGTAGGCACGGATCGGTACAGTGCACATGCCGAGGTTGCTGTTTTATATCAGATTTCCATCTTAACTTAACTCCCCACGCTTGACAACGAAAAAGAGTTCGCACAAGGCACACAAACAACACTTGACAAAAGTTAAGTTATCGAGCTCAGATTCTGGTATTACTTTCACTTACAATCTATACACAGCGCATCAAACAAAAACTCTTGCGCAGTTGTGCTTCATCTTTGCGATGCCGATAACTTGACTGACAACGTGCGCTCCTCGTTCGAGTTATTCATTACGCGAATACTCACAACATCGCCCACTTTATGTTTGTCAAGCGCCTTGAACAGATCACCCTCGTTCTTCACTTCGTCGCTATCAATTCCAATGATGATATCACCCAATTCAATGCTGCCAAACGTCATTCGCGATGTGCCTCTTAGACCAGCCTTTTCCGCCTGACTGCCAGAGGGAACGTCCAACACCAACACCCCCCTCTCAATGCCCAATGCACGCGCTTGACTACTCTCCAGATAACTGATGCCAATCACAGGTCTAACGATGCGACCGTTCTCTATCAGCGCGTTTGCAATCACATCGAGAGTATCAACGGGGATGGCAAATCCCACGCCGGCAGAAGCGCCACTCGGTGAATAAATGGCCGTGTTCATCCCAATCAATCGCCCTCTTGCATCGATCAACGGGCCGCCGCTGTTGCCCGGATTAATGCTCGCCTCGGTTTGAATCACATTTGAAATAGTGCGGCCCGTAGGACTCTTCATTTCGCGACCGAGTCCGGAAAGCACCCCGGTTGTAAGTGTATGGTCCAGGCCGAATGGATTGCCGATTGCATATGTCATTTGCCCTACGCGCAAATTTGAGCTGCTTCCGATGTTGATGGGGTCCAGTTCCTCGGGAGGTGCCTTGATTTTAAGAACAGCTACGTCGTCATCAGCGGAGGTACCGACCAGCTCCGCGTCGTACGTCTTTTTGTTGGCTAAGGTAATCTTTGCGCCGCTGGCCGCGCGAATGACGTGAAAGTTGGTGACAATGCGGCCTTGTTTATCCCACACAATTCCGCTTCCCGTGCCTGCCGGCGTTTCCATGGGGTTCAGTGAGAAACCAGACCTTGACTCGGTGTAGGTTGTCACAAAAGCCACCGACTTTGTTGCCTTTTCAAAGAGCGAAATCACGGACATCTCTGATGGGTTGTAGTCTGAAAGCTTGTCAATCGAGGTGGGCGGAGGTTGCACGTACGCCTGCACTGCATTGTCGGAAAGAATGTTCAAGTGATCCACGGCAGCGGTGGAGCACGCTCCCAAGATAACGCCTGCGGCTAGCGCCGCCAGTCGTTCTGTGACCCCTTTCGATTTGTCGAACATAAAAACTGCTGTACGTACAGTGGTTCGGCGGGGCAATTGGAAGCATCTACGCTGGGCAAGCGAGTGAGGCGGAGCGCCTACCTGAATCAAGTGAGGACTTGCAGAAATCGCGACACTTGGAAGAAAGGCAGTAGCCGACATCGTACAAGAGGGGCATGAACGACACCGCCTCTCGGAAATTCAGGGAGGCTGACCGAGTGGGATAGGATGCAACCCGATTTGGGTGTGGGGCACAAGGATAGAATGAGAGAGAAAGACGTTTGTTATAGAATGAAGAGATGGCAGGATAGCGTTCGGCGCTGGCGGGCTATATCTAACACAAGTTGATAGTTGAGCGATCGAAAGCCATGGCTGAGATGAGGTTTCGGGAGATTTCATGATTTTGGGTGTCTGTACACATTTCCTGCCCTTGTACTACCGAGGCGTATTTACACCTGAGCGTTAACAATCAGGCTACGTTTACACCTGAGCATTAACAATCACGCTACGCCAGGAAATGGTACAGGTCCGAGCAACAAAGAGCCCTCTCAAAGCCATGAGCCTTTTCAAGCAAGGTACGTCTTCATCAACCAACAACTTGCGGATAAGCACGCGCACCAGCTCACAAAGAGCCACCAAACAAGCGCACAAGCAAGGTCAATCCACAGCATTGTTCTCAATATTAACCAACGACCAGAACAACCTAGATCGCGATTCATCGCCCTGTTCCTCCCAAAGCATCTGCAACCGTCTTTCACACTCATCGTACCCGCGCACGCCAGGAGCAGTGGCCTCCGAATCATCACTTCGTAAATTCTTCAAACAAGCGCCGGCACCAACGCGCTCAGCGCTCTTCACAGACGCCCTGCTCCACCTATTTCGTTCACCCCACACAGGCGCACAGTTGTTATTATTACTGCTGCATGAGGTTGCAGACGCCGTTTTGCGAACCTTCCGCATGAGCTTTGCTCGCAGCGATGGTGAAGGTGTTGGTGCCTCCTTCCCTTTTGCTGCACGTGAGCGCTGTGGATTGCATACTGCTGAAATACCCTGCCACATGACGTAGTTGGTGCGAAAACTCGAACACTCGTTTTCTTCGCAAGTAAGCAGAACCGACAAGACAAAGGAAAAAAAAATACTCCAGACGTGGGCTTAAGCGCGTCAGTGCTTTGGTGCAGAAGCAGATCAGTTCTGCTAGAGCAAAAGCAGTGAACTTTGTAGACGTAAATCAAAAGCGACGCGCTCAACAAAGAGCAACACAGCCTCACGTTGAACGACTCCGACGCACTGCAACACACTCAGATAGTAGACAACAAACAAGTCGAGCAGCAGCAGCAGCAACAGCAGCCAAAAGAAAAACGCAGCGCATTGAAAAACGCAACAACCAACAACGGTCGCGTTGAACCAAAAAGCTCCTCAACACAGAGAAGCATCAGTACAACTGACGACCGTAGAAAACGCAACTCACATCCGCTAAACCAAAACCCAAAGCACGCACCAAGCACAATAACCACAACCAATACCAAACCTCGAAGCGCAAAAAAAAAACAACCAACAACAACAACACCTTTACAAACAAACAAACAATACAGCCAAAAAAAAGGGGGGTGTAAAAAAAAACAAGCGTAAAGAAAAAAAAAAGAAAAACTCACTGCAAAGGAGGGAAGTCGACGGTAGAGTCAAGTCCATAAGCCGGAGTAGCCGAGGGAGCCACCGCAGTCGCGCCAATTCTCTGCGTTGAAATACGGTGAGCAAAAGGTTGCGATCGCACAACAAGCGGTTCAGAAACGCCAAACGTGCGGGGATGAAGTTGCTGCTGCTGCTGCTGTTGATGCGGCTGCACAGCGGCAGCACCAGCAACAGCAGGCGGAGCAGCAGCAGCAGCAGGGAAGTGCGGTGAACGTTGATGATGATGTGTATTCGCAGAAGCGTCATAATGATTACGCACGGTATGGGCGACGTGATGAAACAGTAGTGTGTTCGAAGGGTGTTGAACGATGGATTGGTAAGGCGCTGATGTGGGTGGCGGGGGTGGCGGAGGGGGCATGTGAATGTTTGACGGATGGACATGGTGATGGGGCGTTTGTACGGGATAGGGATAGAGAAGTTGACTGAAAACTGGAAGTGCAACGGGTTGTGGTGTGGGTTGGTGCGGGGTGGGATGACGAAGGGCCCACTTGTGGTAGCGACGATCAAAATCGGGGTCTTGTAGGTCCGGGTGCTTGGGCTCCGGAAGCGGAGCGTATGAGGAGGGAGTTGTGTCCGAGTTGGCGAAGAGCGGTGTCGACGTAGTGACGGATTGTGGGGTGGCAGACTGAGTGGATTGGCTGGACTGACGGCGGTTGCGACGTCGTTCAAACCCGGTGGATCCGGCAATTGGACCCTTTGCCACGGAGGATGAAGGAGGCTTTGCAGGCATGTTGGCAGGGCGGGAGGAGGGCTGTGACGGGGCAGACGAGGAGGTTTTGTTGTTGTTGCTGTTGTTGGTGCTGTTGTTGTTGTTGATGGTGGGGGTGGGGGCGGGAGTGGGGGTGGGAGTGGGGGTGGGGGTGTGATTTGTGGACGGCGGTGTGGCTGTGTTAATGTTAATGTTATTGGTGGAGGGGTTGGGCTTAAAGATTCGGGCTCTGGCTTTTCGGTAGTCCTCCTCGGTGATACTCTTGAGGGCCGGGGCGGCGGCGGAGGAGAGCGAGGAGGAGGACAGAAGAGAAGTGCGAGGCGGTTTCAAGGCGGCGTTTGACGGGCGCTTAAGGAAGCGGGCAGCCGGTGCAGCAGGAGCGGGAGCAGAGGCAGGCGCAGCGGGGGTCGAAGACGAGGTGACAGAAGAGGCGGAAGCAGGCGCAGAGGGCGTGGCAGGGGCGGGAAAAGAAGCGGGCGGCGAAGCTGATGGTGGGGGCGGGGCAGCGGCAAATTGAGCCAGTCTGGTGTGCGGGACGCGCGAGGAGGGCGTCTTGAGCAGGACGAGAATGAGGGCGTGTGGGGGGGAAGGAAGCGCCTCTAGACGATGGTCGAGACGGAAGCGAGAGGCGACGGCGTGGCACACGCGCCTGTGGAAGGCGGAGCGCGGCGGAAAACGCAACGACGTGTGGCGAGGGTCGTGAACGAAGTGACGAAGAGTGTCCTCCAGTTTGGCTGCCATTTCGCGGTTACGCTCGTTCTGCAGCACCTTCCATAGCCACAGGTCTGGCGCGCAGGAAGCGCGCGCCTCGTCGTCGTCGCTCATTTCGGGCGGGGGGGAGGGGGAGGGGGGGCCGGGGAGGTGCTGGCTCGCGGTCGGCGGCGACTTGCTGCGCGGGTTGACGCTGACTGCGCGCTTCACCGCGGCGGCACGTAGCGCCGGCTGCGATTGGGTTCGCCTTTTGCGCCCGCGTGCGGCGCGGCGGCGCGTTTCGCTTCGCGGCGCGCGCGACGTGGACAGCTGCGCACAATGGGAGGCGTTGGGCACGTGGGAACGTGGACAGGTGGACAGGTGGACAGGTGGACAGGTGGACAGGTGTGTTTGCGTTTACTTGCTGTTTGCGGCGAGGAACTGGCGCTGGTGCCAGTTCAAGGCGCGCACGTCCACGTTGGCGTCGCATTGCGACACGACGTGCATTCCGAGGTGCCAGTTACCCGCGCGCGACAGCGAGCGTCCGTCGCGCAGGTGCAGCACGTAGCTCAGCCCACTCGTCAGTCGCAGCCCGCACAGTCGGTGCGCCGCGTACGTCTGCACGTACAGCACGCGCGAAGTCGGGCGACGACCCTTGTACACCGCCTGCACGTATAGCGCGTACACTCGTATCAACGCCCCGTTCGTGCGTTGCGCGTATAGCCGCGTCTGAGCGGCTGTGCCGCACCATCGCGCGCACCCCGTGTATTGAGTTAACACTCTTGCACGCACCACGCTGTCCGCTTGCTTGAACGAGTACCAGAAATTCCGCCGCGCGGAGCGATTTCTTACGCAATAGCAGCTGTTTAACACCCGGTTGGACGACGCCCTTAATTGCGTCGCTGGAGCTCCTTGGCGTGTCTGCGTTGAAATGCCTGCTGCTGCGGCTGTCACGCACAGTACCAATAGCGTTGTTAGAAACCATGCCATTCCTATCTTCATTGTTCGCTCTTCTTCCTGCTCGCTTTCCACACTCGATCTGGATCTTGTACAGGCTGAAGCCGGCAGTTGTGCGTTGGTGAACTTCCTGACTTTCTTACCCAGCCCGGCCCTGCCCTTCACTCCTTTTATACCACCCCCTCGTCGCCGCTTGTTGACCAAACCACCCTACCCACCTCAACGCGGCTATCACTTCACCGCCGTCATCGCCGCCTCCGACACCGCGAGCGTGACACCAACCCCATACCTCATCAGAATCATCCACATCCACATCCACCCAAACAAACCCGTGCACAACCCACTTGTCTACCACCGTCACGCTCATCTCCATCAACAAAGTTGCCGCTTCGCAGATCATTAATACACCGCATCTACGCCGCATCAAGCTGTTTGTCCCGACCAATCCAAACGCATCTTTTATCACCGCCAGGATCGCATTCAAATCCCGTACCAAGGCATCCACTCCACGTCACGCACATCTCTTTTTTGTAGAAAAACAAGCGCTTTCTTTCCTTACACAAGCACACACGCACATCTTTTCATCACCCGTCCACCGCAGAGCGTTAATCAGCATCGTACAAGTTATACGAACAACAACAAGAAAAAGAGCTCAAACCCCTAAACCGCTGAAAAAGTATTATACCGCGTTAAAAGCTGCTAACGTTAACTTACTGAACACTCAATGCATGTCTCAATTATAAGTTATCATCACGTCGTCCCCACTCTCGTGCAAGCGTTACACCACACTCCGCAAACCAACCTGTATAAAACCTCCTGTACCGCTGCCCCCCCCCCCCCCCCATCCCCCACCCCTCGTCCACGTCCATTTCACCCTTTTCATCCAACCGTCGCGCACTTATACGTGTAGCGCCGTGCCCCGGATCTTTTCATTCCACGTGCATTTTACGTATAAAACCGATCGCTACTACCGACTTACTTATGCACCTGTTCTTCTGCCCCTACCAAAACCTCCACATTCACCGTTTCCATCCCTTCCGTCTTCTTCGAGCCGAGCTTTCTGCTGTATGACTTTCGCGGAGAACGCTGCAGTTTAGAACTGTTCAGTCAGCAGCTACCTCTCTGTAATTACCTTGCGCAAAACCCCCACCGCCCCTACCATTTCTTTGTTCCGCGTATACGCTATACCTGTATACCTCGGTACCAGCCCCCCAGGTACACAGCCTTTCTTTTCTTCCCGATGCTGCAGTCTCCATTCCAAACCGACGCGAAGCTGAACCAAGTAGTGAATCAGGCGCGCCAGTAGCCACCCGCACTACAACATAGCAACCACAAACAAATCACTAGTCAACGCTCTCATACCATCCGCCACTGTCTCATAACTGTAACTCCGACAACAGCAGCTCATCATACCATTGCACGCAGAATAAAGTGATCGTTCGTTCCCACAAACATGTCCCTGTCCTCTCATACAACTCAAAAACTCCCGCGCTTATCACAAGAAAAAAAGTGCTCAACTATCGTCTCCAAACGCAACTCTTTATAAGGCGTTCATGCCTCCGTTAATACTCTTGTGCAACAGATAAACCCTCCAACTTCAAAACTTAAACAGCTCTCCTACACCAAAATCCTTATTCTAAAGCGCATTTGCACATCTCATTCCATAATCTCATCATCCACCACTCGCTCCAGCTAAATGCGCGCACTCGTGAACACTTTGTGCACACTTTGCGTCGAGTAGCCTCAAGGCAGCCAGACTGTAAGCAAGTTTTAAACCGATACACGTTTTTAGATTTTGTATTGCAGGCAAGCAAATGCAATTCTCTGCAGTCGAAGAACACTGTAAGTTTCAAGTCAACTGTTGTCAACTGATCACATCGAATAATGCTGATGTGGACACTCCGTCAACTTCGCGTGTCATCACAACGCGTTTGCAATATTGCAAACACCGTCTGTAAACACCCTGGCACTGTGCTTAGACCGGTCCACTGCGTGCGACGGACCCAACACAAGTACCCCTTTACATATCTACCCAATGGACTCAAGTCCACCGTACAAAATCATGAATGTGCACTGGATTTCGCACAAGGTGCAGTAGATATAGGTGCACTACTTGGTAAACTCTGACATCCCCAGCCTCCTTGATGCAGCTACAGCATCTGCTACGAGAACACGGCGACCAGCTGCGATGTCTGATTTTGCTGAATGTACCATGTTTCACGTAGTGGCAGGTTTCACACTTCTAATACCACCAGAAACTCCGCATCCATTCACCATGACACAAATCACCCCATTACATTGGACAATCATAGTTCAAGCTGTTCTCTAAATTCGATAGTGTATCTTCAACAACTCAAATCCTTCCAACTCAGCCCCTTCGCATACAATACCTTCAAAAGGGTCGAGCACATAGGCCACGTATTGGGTTCTAAATACTCCATCGTCACGCCGGTTCTTCAATAAGGCAAATTTCAGTCTCCATTCAAAATAACCTTTGTTAAGCTGTTAAGATAGCATTAGCAACATGCGAGACGGAACACGCATGTTCCTGAAATGGGATTTCTGTTGACATCTTATTGATTTATCTTCAATATGTTCTGATTTCCGTAGTGTAAGGAATGTTTTTCAGAGCGAGCATCCAAAACCACTTCGGTCTATTCTCAAGGAGGGCGTAACACTTTGTTTATCATTTACATCCGGACGATCTTCGAGTTTAGTATTGTACGAGACCAAGGGTTATTTGATCGGAAGAAGTGCTGTCTCTGGTCGATGTAGTAGTGTTTTCCTTGACAAAGCTATCTTGTAGCTCCTGGCTTTTGTTCTATATAGCGCATTAACTTACGCAGTAGATGTATCCATTGATTTTTGCTCCAAAGTATTCTTGCGGAACCTAGTGTATATTGCCGTTTCCGATACACTAAGATTCTGCTTTGTGGTGCATCTTTTTAAATATCTTTCGAACTTTTTGTCAGTATTGCGTTCTTCTTAGTTCTGCTTACTGCACTAAACTTAGATATGTTTATATATTCCAGCTTTGTTAAGTGGTTTTCCTGCTGGTGGTCTTCGTATTTTTTTCTTCACTCTACATGAGTGCTTATGGAATCCACGGACTATAGAAAAGCATCTACGCCCAAAGCGAAGAAAGAGGAATAGAATCGCAGTTATAGCCAAAATCGAAATGTTCTTCACTCTCTTGTTTGTTTTAACTTAATACTACGCCAAGTAAAACTCAAAAAATTGCTATGCACCAGTCAAAGCACTTCTCAGCACACTTCTAGAGCAAAGTACACCAGGTGAACAGATGGATCAGTCGAAATGCAGCAAATGGACTACAAGGTGCGTAGGAGAGATCACCGTTATATGAGATGACGGGTGGTTGGTAGACGATCATCGCCTGCACACCAGTTATTATCTTAATTCAATCATTTTTGCATGATTAACACAAAACAGAGCAGCAAATATAAAAGGAGTGAAGCATTTAGTTGTGAGAGAGAAATGCATTTTTGATATCATGGTCATTTTCGATGACGAATTTAAAATGTCTCATAATCCAAATGCCGACAAAACCCTGACTGACGCCTTCGGGTCATAGCTGCCTGTCCAAACGTTACTTATCAACACTGCGATGATAAGAACCTACAAAATTGATAAATGGCCTTCACAGCCCATGGTCTTTACTGTACGAAGTTGCACGAAAGAGGTGCATTGTAGTTGCAAGAGAGATCTGTTGTAGCGCATGCAGTAGGGGTACTTACTTTTGTATGATATAAAAATGTAGAATATGGACGACGGTGAGGACTGTGTGGGGAACGGATTGCAAATGGCTAGGGAAAGAGTTCTGGCTGAGTTCGTGAGCGAAGCGGACTTGGGATGTTGCAACTTGCCTCAGACTTGCTACTTCGTCCGAAGTAAGCGGTATTTTATAGACTGTCTTTATTAGAGTGGGGTGTCCTATCTATGGTTCCGTAGACTAGTGTGTAGGTACTACGTTCCACTCCAATACAGATAATCTATTATATTTTTCCTTTCACATCTTCTTTGTCACACATTCAACGTGTCCAAATTTATTTAATCGATAATCTTCTACAAATTCTCTTCTCTTCTTCATTTCTTTTGAGTTTTCTCAAATCACAGGATGTAATTAAAGGGTTAAGTTCTGGTTTTTTTGGATAAATAAAATGAGGATTCCCGTCATCCTGTTTAATACTGATGAACACTTTTTCATAATTTTCTATTTTTGACACAGAATTGTCAAGTATCTTTAAATAGTTTCCATGTTTCGGTAAATGACCATATATTTCAAATACCAGATAGTAGAGGTAAATAAGAAATTCTTCGTTTAGAAATCCGGTAAGCATTGAATTATAGTTCTCACAATGCAAGAAGCATGTATTTATCTTTTTCATGAAATAAGTATCCTTTATTTTGTTTATATGCTAGGCATACGTGAATTATTTCGTAGAGGGTGATTTATTGGTTATAACAATCTTGTTGTTTGGGTCGTAAATGATTCTTTATATAGTTCTTTGAGATCCATAAAATTCCGAATTCGCGAACATGGTATATATTCATAGTATGTTTTTGATGATAAGCTTACTAGTTTCATTGAAGCTCAAGGTTAGTTAAGTAGGTGTTTGAGTGTATTTTTTTATATTACTTCTAGTTTTCACTTTTTAACTATGTAGTACGTTTGTCTTGATACGTTTATCATGTTCATTGAGCCATATGTCTTCTACTTCTTCATTGCATTTGCGTAAAAGGTATTGTACTTCATCTTTTATTATTCTATGTCCAGTAATGTAAGATGGATATGTGTTTTCTCTGTGTACGAATTTTTGAATGTCCATTTTCTTCTTGGTGTTAGAATTACTATGATACTTATTTAGTAATGATATGTAGAAAGGGTAATGTAGTAATTTATATTCTTGTGAATTTCAAGTGTATAGGAGGTGTGTAATTTAATATGACATAGTATTTTGCATAGTTCTATAAACTTTGGTGTGATCTTTCTTAATCGGCCTTTAGGTATCATCAGATTCTTTGCAGATAATAGTAGGTAATCTCCAATGCCAAATTGTATATCTTTTCTTCTACGATTAGCACTTTCTGCATTTCTTATATTTGCTACTTCAATCGTATATTTTGCAATCTCGTTTGTGTGGAGCAATGCTTTCGCGTTAATGAGGAAGGACTCCCATTCATGGGAAATGTCCGTGCCCGGAGTGATGTAATACCCCAGTTATGAAATTGATCCCTCTCGGGACGTGGCAAGAGCACCTGAGTGCAATGGCAAACCTGGACAGGTGGCATAGTTTAGCTCTGGTAACAGATGGTACGGTTCCAATTTTGGATGGTTAATTTAACGGTTGGCACAACTTGTGTCCCAGATAGTGGGAACTCTACGTTTATGGACCTCGAGAGGTGTGCACCAAATTAGTTAATTAGTTCAGTTTATTGTGGTGAAACCTAATTAGGTAATGGTGGCTCCGCCGTCAGGTTCACCATTGAATGGCAATCTTTGTTCTCGTTCGAGAAATACTATTTGCAGAGGAAGGCTCTGGTACGATAGGCCATCGTAGGGATTACGAATCCTTGCGGAGAGTATCCACGAGTGGAGTCCGTCTACTATCCCCTTGGGAACACTCGGGCGTCACTACTGTTACAATATCACCGTGTTCGGTGTTGTTATCTATTCCACTGTCAGTCTTGGACTCCGCCCCGTATCGGGTTCATTCTCGTGGTGTGTATCGCCACTCTTCTTTGGGTAACACCCATACCGCCTGTGTGGATTCACTCCCGTCTCCGGGTCTGTTGCCGCTGGGTGCACGCCCCGTCGCCGGTTCACGTCGTGTTTCTCTTCCCTTTTAGGGCCCCCTTTCTCCTTCGCAGGATCCCTCGCTCAACACTCTCGTGTGATCCACTCCTAGAGACACACCCCATTTTCTGGGCCATTCCCGAACCTCTGCAGGTATAGCCAGAACCACTTTGGTCTTACACGCCAACTCGTACGTGGCGCAGAGGGCTCACCACTGAAGCGCCATCCCCAAAGGGAGCGAGGTCTCGAACACCTTGAAGGTGCATCTCCCCTCACCGGGTTTTGCTCTACAGTTTGCTTTCTTCATTTCTTTTAAAAACTTCTCTGATGTATCATTTTGTTCTTTACGTTCATCACTGTAATGACTACCGTTTATTGTGATTGGGTGTTGTCCATATTTTAGAAAAGTGGAGGAAATGTTGCTGTACTATTTACGTGATGATTGCAGGCAAATTCGAGACCTGGTAAATACTTTTCTTAGTCTCTTTGAGTGTGGAATACATATCATCGTATCATTTCTTCTAATGTTCTAAACATACGTCCTGTTTGTTCATCAGTTTGAGGATGGAATGTGTAGTGCAATACATTCCTGCGTACGGGCGATGGTGAAACTCATATCTGAGGTGTACTCGGGGCGAGCGATGAAGCGGGATGCATGAATTTTAGCCCCCGTTTACCGGGCTAATTAGCGGTCGGGTTACCCAGGGTGGTTACGGGAACATTCATATTTTGTGGTACTTGCCTGGCAAGGGTGGTGGACACGTGGCTACAGCCCCGGCCAGGAGGCCCAAAACGGCTACTTATTTTAGTGTAGTTTAGGGGTTAATTTTACTTAGGCTAGTGCACTACCTACTGTACTGCACTGAGCTAGTACTTGAGCGTCGGCCGCACGACGGCGAGCTCACCAAGAAAAGTAACAAGAGTTCGGCTCTGACTCTATTCGCCATGCGAAGTGTCTAACTCCTCGCGGAGGTACACCGCTTGCCCGATAGTTTCACCCGACTCGCACCACCGAGGAGACCGTGCTCGTCGTACCCAGTGGGTTGTGACCACTCGTGGTATTCATTGTTGTCGTGTGACCGCCCGTACAGGCCCTATCTCCGCCCCAGTTTTGGGTATTGATATTACCGACGTGTGTCGTGAGACCGTGAGACCATCTCTTCCCCTCATATCCCCTAACCGCCGCGCGGTGCGTGTTCGTGTGTGTGTATCGGCACCCCCCTCCGGGGTCTGTTCCCGCTTTCCGCACGCCCCCGTCGGGTGGTCCCTTTCCCTCTTTTGTTCCCCTGCTCGCAGGCTACTTCCGTACCAGCCGTGGTTTCGACCCGTTCTAACCCCTAAACCTCCGAGGTACATCCAGGCTCCCGACGGAGTTACACCCGTCATACGGGACACGAAGGGCTCTACCCAGCTGGGCCTACCTCTCCAAGAGAGCAAGGCTTCGAGCTGTCTTGGGTGCCTTTCCCACACCGGGATTGCACCACAAGTGGTCTCCCGACCTAGAACGGGTTTGGCTTCCAATCCGGCCTGTCGGAAGTCCGCTTCCCCTTTTTCCCTTTTATCCCTTTTTGCTCATTTGTTGAGATTCCCAAGCCGGGGGACTGGTGAAGTAAGCCGTGGACGGCTATCTGCAGTATGCTGCCCACAGCTCCGAGTTCCCCCAGGAATGGTCCGCAACGGAACGCCGCAGCGGCGAGATCACGAAGGTCCGTTCCGGAACAACTACTTACCAATGCCGTCGGTCTGGAATCCCAAGGAATCCCATCGGCAACCTCGGTGCCTCGAGCCGTGACAGCTGTGGCCACTACGCCACCACCGGTGGGCGAAACGCCGTCGGCCGTCCCCCCGAGACCCGGGTCGCCTAAGTACCATCTCCTCGAGTCGAGAATCGACATTGCCAATGTGGCCCACGCCTCCCTCTCGCAGCAAGTTACCGAGTTGGAACGGCGATGGAGTGACTCCCTGGCTCGGGATTATTCGGGAGATATTCGTCTCCTGAGAGCTGATGTGAATTCCATTCTGGAGTGTCTGGGTACTCCGGCTGCCTTCGTAGAAGGATATCGGGAGTTCGTGGAGGAAGTTAAAACCCATATGATGCGGGTAACCGGACGTATGGACACGCTGGAAGCGTTGCTAAGAGAAGACCTGAACGCTCCGAGACAGGAGGAAGTGAAGGTCATCTCAACCCAACACCGCTCCAGTCACCTCCCCCGTCACCCTGGAAAGAGAGTTCATCGTTATGAAGTTTCGTCAAGTTCCGACTCGGAAACAAGTTCGAGTAGCTCGTCTTCGAGATCATCGCGTGAAGGGAGAGGCCGCCGTCGCGGAGAAGAACCTAGTTCGAGGGCTACCTACACCTCCCATGGAGCAATCCGTGCGCGGGAGAAAGGTTGCCGTCATTTCGGCTTGAAGGAATTGAAACCGACGAATCCCCTTTACAGGAAGCTGTTGTCCTATCGTTATTACCGATTGGAAGACTCTTCGGGCACTCGAAGTTCGAGAGACACCGGTCGGGTGAAGGATCTCATACGTCGTATGAATGTGACGATGCTTAAGCAGAAGTTCTCCGGTGAAGATCCGATCCTCGTGTTGCATTTTCTGGCCCGCTTTGTGCAGGAAGCAGACGTACTCGAAATGAGTGAGGCGCAGGCATACGTTGCGTTGCCCTACTTTCTTTCAGGAATGTCTGAAGATCAGTACAACTCGGTCAGGGGTTCGTCCAGGGCCTCAGAAGGAGGTGTTACGTGCTGGCCCGAGGCTGTACACTACCTGCTCAGGTCGTACGCGACGGGAACTGCAATCAGTCAAGCCATCGTGGCGGTTCGCGATACGAAACAGAAGCCTGGTGAAACGGAAACGTCGTATTCAACTCGCTTGAATAAAGCGTTTCATCGTTGTGGAAATGTGTTTACCGCTTTTGAGCGTTGCTCCATGCTGGTGGATGGTTTAGATCCTGGTATCAGGGCACTGGTGTCCCGCTACAGGGAAGAGAAGCGCAAGGCGACGTATCTGGAACTGGTCCAGTACGCGCAGGCTGAGGGTGACACCCTCAGAGCGAGAGACCCGAGGCGTCGGTCGTCGAAGGCTCTCTTCGTCGAGAACGAGGCTTCCTCGGCATCTCTCCCTAACCCGGGACCACATTCCGGATTTGCGGATAACATCCAGTACCTTGGCAGTCTTGAACAGTCGTTGGCAACCTCGGAACTGCCGTCCACGGTTACACCCCCCGTGGTAGATCCGGCCTTTTACGCAAACCCCGGTCGGGTTCCCCCAGCCCCGCTAGCCTACGCGTCGAGCGCCACAAGACACTCCCGCCCGGGATAGTCCAACCCGAAGCAACTAGCATTCCAACCACAACACCCTCAGCAACGCGGAATGATGTCCCACGCCACCGGAACACGTTCAGCCCCGCTGATTTGCTACATTTGTTACCTTGAAGGTCATACTGCGTCGCAGTGTACCCTCCCCATTCGCGAGATGTGGAAGATCGTGGGAAATTATGAGAATCTCCCACCGGAGCATAAGGCTCGTGTCCCGAGTAATTCGTATGAAGACGCAAAGGCTGCGGTCCACAATGCTCAAGCTCGAGAAGCCGCGAAAACCGCGAACGGTAACAACCCTAACCTTTCGGAACGGGCTCAGCCGCACCCAGCGGTCAATTCGGTCCCGAAAAACTAATCTTGGGAGTCTCCCCCACAGGAGGGGTGTCTTCCAAGCCGAAGTTGAAGACGCCTGAGGCGCCACCGCTTCGCTCCCCTGCCAAAATCCTTACGAGGAAACTGGCTCAAGAAGACGTGAGCTCGGACCACTTAGTGGCTCTGCGTCGTCCGTGGATACGGTCCCGTAACCTCCGCATCCCGGATCGAGTTTTGGTAATGGCCAAGAGGAACTATAAAGTTTATAGTGACCTCGGTCTCTCTAACCAGTTCATGATTCGTCAGTTATCTGTCCTGGATACAGGTGCCGCTCCGAACCTGATCAATATCGGGATTATTCCACCCGCCATGCGGAAATGCATTCGCATTGGTCCAAGTCTGGATCTGGCGGACGCTAATAACAACCCGCTCCAGACTCTTGGAACAATTCCTCTGGTACTCAGACTAGGCACCTACGTGGTGAAGTTGGACTTCATCGTATGCAATTCTCTTGCTGCACCGGTCATCCTCGGTTGTGATTTCTGTGACCGCTTCGTGGAAGCTATCCGCCCTCGCTCCAGATCCGTGGAATTGGCCAACGGTTCGACCATCCCGATTGTACGGAAGCCCTTGCGACACGCCTCCCGTAAACGGGTACCTTTACCTGCTGCTCAGGAAGCGTCCAATGTGGATCGAGCATCTACGAAGATTCGCGTCGCGGAACCAGTTTCGATCCCGAAGGAATCTCAGGTGTGGGTCTCAGTAACATCCAAACACCACGGGTTGCAGGTTGTTCAACCGCTCCCCTCGCTCTACGAACAGCGCCGTCTCGCATTAGCAAATGGGATCGTATCTGTCGAGCCGGACAAACCCTTTAAGGTTCTCGTTGCTAACCTTGGAACTACCACTCAGTGGTTGGTTTAAAACCAGGTCCTGGGCAACATGCTTCCGCATCCGTTGGCTATCCTTCCTACAAAGATTCCGATATCCAACGTTCTCGGAATACAAGACCCTAAGGAGGGGGAGGAGGTCCCGTTCGTTCCGTTGGATCCTGCCCGGGAAAGTTCAGATTCGGCTGTCGAAGAAGCTCAGAAGAGCACGACTTCAGCATCGGCAGATACTGCGTTAGACCCAGAACAGGCTTTGGATAAGTTGGACCTGGATCACATTAATGAATCTCATCGTGGGAAGTTTCGTGACATGCTCAGGGACTTTACCGCCATGTGGGATGGTTCCCTGGGGACGATAGGGGTAACCGAACATCGGATTGATTTGTTGCCGGATACACGGCCTATTGCACAGCACCCGTATCGGGCAGGCCCTAAAGCAAGGGGGGAAGAGAAATCTCAGGTGGAGAAGATGCTGCGAGCTGGAGTTATCGAAGCAGCACAATCCCCTTGGGCTTCTCCTGTTGTCCTTGTTCCGAAAGCCGATGGATCATGGCGTTTCTGTGTAGATTACCGCCGCCTGAATGCAGTTACTGTCAAGGACGTCTATCCGATTCCACGAATGGACGAGTACATTGACTCCCTGGGGAGCGCAACGGTGTTCACTACCCTTGATGCCATTTCGGGATACTGGCAGGTCCCTATTAGGAAAGAAGATCGTGATGAGACCGCGTTTGTGTGCCATCAAGGACTATATCGCTTTAAGCGAATGCCGTTTGGACTAACGAATGCCCCAGCTACATTCCAACGGGCAATCGATATCCTCTTGGCGAGGTTCAAATGGACCAGCTGTCTGGTATACTTGGACGACATTATAGTGTTCTCCAATAACTTGGACGATCACCTGTCCCATGTCCGGGAAGTCTTGACAGTGCTCCGCAACGCGGGCATCACCCTGAAGCTGGGAAAGTGTGAGTTCTGCGCCGATTCGGTAAAATATCTGGGACACATCATCCGCCCCGGACAGCTTTCAATCGATGAGGCAAGAGTGAAATCACTTCGAAAGGCGAAACATCCGACTAATCAAACGGAGCTTCGATCCTTCCTAGGACTTTGCAATGTATATCGCCGATTCGTCCCGAACTTCGCCGACTTGTCAGCACCGCTTAACGCACTCCTCCGGAAAGGACAACCCACCGAACTGGACGTCTTTGACGAGGCTGAGTCGTCAGCATTCTCGTCTCTTGTCGACGCTGTAACGTCCCCGCCAGTTCTGGCGTTACCGCACCCGGACTTACCTTTCGAAGTGGATACTGACTCAAGTGCCCACCAGGTGAATTGTGCGTTGTTTCAAGTCACGGAAGAAGGAGAAAGACATCCGATCGGATATTGGTCACGTTCGTTGAACGTTCACGAGCGCAACTACTCGGTGTCCGAGAAGGAGTGTCTTGCTGTTGTTTGGGCGTTGGCAACGCTTCGCCCATACCTTATGGGTAACCATTTCAAGGTTCACACCGATCACTCGGCTCTCCGTTGGCTACTCGAAATTCGAGAACCGTCGGGCCGCCTCATGCGTTGGCGTCTCCGACTCTCGGAATTTACATTTGATGTCCTCTACAAGAAGGGATCCCTGAATACTCAGGCTGACGCCCTATCGCGATTAGGAACATCAGCGGAAACCGAACCGGTCGACGATCTGGAAATACCATGTTTCATGGCACAATCCCCGGAGGGAACGGAAGAAGACGACCCAGACGTGAATGGGGATGACATCTGTGACGATATTCTAGCTGCAAACCCTACGGATCCTCCGGATGACCAGGTTGTTCCCATATCCTCTGAGGAAATGATCCGTGAACAACAGCAGGATCCTTTCTGTGCCCAGATTCGTGCCCGTCTTAACGGGGGCGCACAGATACCCTTTGCGGTGAACGATCGAGGCTACCTAGTCAGGTTTCTGACACGGGCCCCACAGATCGTTGTACCTCACACGCTGCAGCAGCGCGTCTTGCATCTATCGCATTACGCGAAGTTGGGTGCACATCCCGGCGGGAGGAAACTATACCTGACCCTTCGCAGGGACTTCTATTGGCCTGCTATGGCATTTGACTGCTATGCAGTTCGCCGCTCGTGCGTGGAATGTGCGAAGAATAATGTGAAACTTCGGAAGTACTCGAAGAAGTTAACACTATTCCCGGCACGGGCGCCACTCGAATATGTCGCTATTGATATCTTGGGCGAGCTTGTCAAAACCAAACTTGGTTACAAGTATCTTCTCGTCATTACTGACCGCTTCTAAAAGTTGGTGAGAACAGTACCGCTTAAACGGATTACCGCGGACGTGGTTGCGCGTGCGTTCGTAACCCACTGGGTCTTTACTTACGGCCCGCCGGTACATCTACTCTCCGACAACGGATCTCAATTTACCTCAAAGTTCTTTCAGGACGTATGTAGAATCTTGGGAATCAAGAATATGTTTACTACCACCTACCACCCGCAGTGTAACGGACAAGTGGAACGATTCAATCGTACTAGGCTCAACGCACTGCGCGCGTATGTCGCGGATCACCCCATGGAATGGGACTTGTACACGGACGCTATTACGTACGCGTATAACACCCAGGTACACCGGGTCACGACCCTCGCTCCATTTGAGCTGGTCCTGTCTCGGATTCCCCCACCCATGGCTATTGAAGCGCAACCGAACGTCTCGGGGTACCCTTCACCAAGGTTATATCGAGATTCCTGGAAGGAATGGTTGAAGAACATGGTCCCTACCGCCCGAAAGGCTATGGGAAAAGCCCAGGAGGCATACAAACAGAACTTCGACGCGAAGATTCGTACCCCGATACCCCAGGTCTCGGAAGGGGATTCTGTCTTCCTGCGAAAGGAATATTATAATCCCGAAAAGGAAAAGCGCCACAAGTTGTCACCGATAGTGAATGGACCCTATCGGGTGGTTTCCGTCGCCGACGACACAGTCGTACTGGACATCGATAACCAGTTCGAACGCGTCTCACGCGACCGCGTAGCCCACGCGCCTGCGCCCCCTGAGGGCTCATCACCGCTCGTGACAATCCCGGAGGATGACCTCGTAACTCGGCCAACGGATAATCTGCTTCCGTCCCGCCCACCCGTCTTACCGCACCCGGAACGGGGACTCTCGGATCTTCCGATTGCCGATCAACCGGTTGGGCGCGCCGCGCGTATCGTGCAACGCACGCTTGACCCCAAACGCCTAACCGTTACTCCGCCCGCGGAGGTCCTTCAGCCTGAACCCACCGCCCTCTCACCTAAGGAGGGGGAGGGACGGGAATCGATCGCGCCATCGCGGAAGGAAGCTCCGGCGTCGGACGGTGTCCCGTTTCATACGGCTTCGCGAGCGAGTTCCCTCGCGCCGCACTCTGCGCTAACCGAGGCCCTTCAGAGGAAGGGTACTGCCGTCACGGAACGCGTGGTAAGCACGGCACGGGAGAAGGTTGGGAACAGTGGACGAGCCCGCATCGGGAATACGGCATCGTCGGATGAGCACCCCCGGAGCAGGGAGGAGTTGAACGCATCGCGAAGCGAGAAGGCCGTCTCCGCGGACCCGGATGCACTCCTGTTGAGCGAGTCGCTGGGTAGCGAAGGAGGAAGTAGTGAACCGGACTCGGTGTGGTCACTAATGTGGCGAATGATATCTCCGAGCACGGAGCACATACAACCTCGGTCATAACCAGTTTCGTGGTGAGCTGAAAAGCAACCGCGGACACGGAGAGTGTGGTTGACACTGCGTGCGTTACCGCAGAGCCCCACAAATGGACACTGTGACGCCACTGTCACGCGGACGAAGCCCGAAATTCCAAACCGTGGAAAGGTGTACACGTACATACCGCCGGCCGGCGTCAGGAGTACAGTCAAGGCCCGCGTCGTGGAAAGACCGCGCGCGACACTTGCCGCCAGCGGCCAGCCAATCACAGTGTGTGATGCATGGCAATCCGCCTCCTGGCGTCGGAACCGTAGTGAACCGCCTCCCTCACCGTGAACGGTCAAACTCACCAGAGTTGCACGGGTCGCGTGGGAGAAGAGCTCGCGAGCTGCGAGTCAATAGGTGAATCCGGTTAGAACGGAAGGCTCCCCCCACAAGGAGAGGATTAGGAAGCGGAAAGACCGCAATGCGGTATCAAGTCCCAGCACTCGCAGCGTCGAGGAAAACTGAGTTTGCCCGCAGGGTCGCGCCAATTTCAGGCAAGTCCCCTCACATGGTTCTCCCCTTAAGCCCTGCCATGACGGGTCAGGAGCCGGCTACGTACGACCAGGAGTTTGTCGTTGACCACATCGTGGATCATGTTCTGGACTCCAAAGGAGTGTGGTTTTACCAAATCCGATGGTACGGATACCCCCCGGAAGAGGACACATGGGAGCCCATTCAGCACCTTCCTCGTTCCAAGGTGATAACCTACCACCGCCGGACGCGGTTCCCACTCCCATCCACTTTGGACAGGGCCCAGGTTGGGTAGGACGATACACTGCACTATGCATGTGAGATAGTGAAGTCCAGTGGATTCCGCAACTCTGGAGACCCATGTGGACGATACACGTTGTGTATCTGGCCCAAGGATGGCTATCTGTATTTTATATAATTTATTTAATTTTATTGAATTAGTAACCATAGGACTAGATATAGCTACTGTAGAGTAGGGCACTTTACAGTGCCACAGGGTCGAGGCGCCTCGGTGCCGATACTTAGGCACCTCGAGCTGCGCCTCCCCTAGGGACAGTAAACTCAGACACCCTTGTGAGTCTTGAGCACCCCCGTACTCGGTACTCACAATTCCCTTTGGCCTTCAAGGTATCGCTACCGCAATTCCGACCTGTAGGACTGCGTAGTCAGCGCCACCCCATTGCCCCAACATTACCAGAGGTGTCGCCGCCGCTTCATTAACCTTAGGACCCCCCAGCTCTGCCACGCTACCACGAGACCATTAGGAGCTTGCCCACTTGGCTCACTATCCTACATTTGGTCTCCCGACCTAGAATCCCCTTTGGACGTTTCGATACAGACCTTTAGGAAAGAAGAATTTACGGGATTCTACCTTTGGACTTTGGACCGACGGACTGGTAATGACAAGCAACCGCCCCATGGATACCGAAAATCACAACCGACCAGATGACCAGAGGACGCCACAGGCTGGCCCCAGTGGACTGTCGACGGTTCCTGAAACCATTGGCCTCGCGGCCGATGCGAGCAGTGACCGACGGAGTACGCGCAGTCAACCTTTAGGGCGTCCATTGACCCCCGTGGATAATCCTGAACGGATTGCGAGAGAGTCCAATTTGGCCGCTCGTCTCCGCTCACGCCTTAACAGGATCAATTCCCAGCCGGCCACGCCGACGCAAGACCTACAGGAAGCTTCTCCAGATGTGAGGGAAGACCTCTCCAGGGGTCTCGCAGATGTCCTTTGGCCGCAGCTGAAACGGCTCTGTGAGGAGCACGTCCAGTCCCTTTTGGATACGCGTGTTCCAGAGGTCCTTGACGGAATGATTGACCAACGGATTACTCGCCTCGTTCCTCAGGTCCTGGAATCCACGACCTTCGTGGAAGCCATGGCCTCGACCATACGGACGGAGGTCACACGCCAGGTAGGCACCCCGGCCCTCGCGGCCAATATTCAAAGTATTCCTTCGGCCTCCGTGTGGCAACCACACTCTGAACCCCCGGGAGTGGCTGCTTTACCAGCCCCTTGCCGGGTAAACCAACAGGACGACCAAATGGAAGTGCACCCAGGGAGTGGAAGAGAGCCTCCCCGGCAAGAAGGCCTAATGACTGCACGACCCATGAGGTACCAGGGCTCCCAGCAGGCCCGCAGACCCATCGGATTTGGCGATGTCGAGATCGCTCCATTGGACGAGCGAAGTGCTGACCGAAGGAAGAATAGAAGACCTAGAAGGAACAAGAAGTCGAGGAAGAGGAGAGACCATTCGGACGAGAGCGATGACGGGTCCAGTTCGGACTCGTCAGTTTCGACCGATACGGACGCAGATGAGGCGGCTGTTCGACGCCTCAGGCCGCTGGCAACCACCAACGAACTTTTTAAGAAAGTGTTGGACTATCGGACTTACCGACTGGACAACAGGTCCTCAAGGTATTCCGGTTCGGTGGCTCGACGAGTCACCAAGTGGGCCAAACGGATGCAGCTTACCGTCACGGACAAATTCTCGGGCGCTGACCCGATTGCTGTCCTTAGGTTTCTGTCTCAATTCCGTACGGCCTGCGACCAGAACGGCGTCCACGAGGGAGCCGCTCTGTATCTGTTTCAGTTTTTCCTCAGTGGACAAGCGCGTGACCATGTGGTTTCGAAGATCTCCGGTTCCAGTGACCCAATGGATGCGACCGATAGGGAGCTCCTTAGGTCCTACCCAGAGGTCGTCCATTACCTTTTGGAGACGTACGCCACTGATGACGTAATCATGGATGCCCATCAGGACGTGATTTCCTTTAGGCAAAGCACTAACGTAACCGAAACGGACTTTGCTGACCAACTGTGGAAGAAGGCGTACCGCTGTGGGAATGTGTTTTCCGAAGGGCGACTCAAGCAGCACTTCATCGCTGGATTGCTGCCGGCCATTAGGACTCACGTGCGTAATCACCACTCGGACAACCAACGCCTCTCGTTCCGACAGCTGGTCACATATGCCGAAGGATACGGCAAGACCTATAGGACATCCCGCCGAGCGGCTGACTTGGATACCAGAGGCCGAGCATCACCCTTAAGGAAGAGTTCCAAAGTCCATATGGTCAACTCTTCTGAAAGCGAGTCCACTGGTAACATCCGTTCGGAAGAAGGAGATATCCTTGCGGTCTCTTTTTCTTCCGCTCCGTCTGGTGCTCCATCCATATCGGCTACTGGAACTACTACTACTTCATCTGGACAAACGACGCCGCGGTATACTTTCGTCCAACCTAGGAAGGACGTATTCACCCGCGGGCCCCCTTGTAACCTCTGCCTTTCCACGGCCAGGCCGTGTGATTGCATGAAGTTCATGCCGGAGGACGTTCGCAAGAACCTGTTGGCCCTAAGGGATGAGAACTTCCAGGCCAGGAGGGCGGAGGGAAATTACCCTCGTCAGTACCAGCGGAATCAGTCCTCAGGGTCTAGTCGATACGCCACGCCGCGGGAGGCTCCAGCCTCTCAGGTCAACGCTGTCGATATTTCCGATACGGATACTGTCCCTCAGGTGACCCCCGTGGAAGCTCCAGTGGACCGTCACGGAAAGACCGAACAGGAAAACGCGTAGAGGAGCGACCTGAGGCAAGCCGCCCCTCTGAGAATCCCTGCCTCAACCCCGATGGACAGGAGTCATCTGACTCCAGAAGTCCTTCGGAGTCTCACCAACCAATGGACGAATGGATCGACGACCCTTTGGAGCCGTCGCTGGATGACCAGGACCCTATTTGTGTCCTGAGGAAGGAGAACTATAAAGTTCGAATGACCATAGGACTCCGCCCCTCACACTCTAGAGTGGCTACGAGTGTGCTGGACACGGGCGCTGGGCCCAATTTGGTACATCCTAAGGTCCTACCGAGTGGTTGGGAAGACAAGGTTCAGGTGAGGAAGACCCCTAGGATCACTGATGCTTCGCGCAGACCAATGGCCATTAAAGGAATCATTTCTTTATTTGTCCAACTGGGCAGTTTGCGAGTCCGCACGTGGTTCCTCGTATGTCCAAACTTGGGAGCGGAATGTATCCTTGGGACTTCCTTCATCGACCGCTACGTGAAGGCCATCTACCCTGGCCTTCGGAAAGTCGCGTTCTATCGCGCACATCCTGTGGCCCTGATAGGTTCCAAGCCGGGACCTGAGGCAAACCCGCGGAAACCTCCACTGGCGACGAACACTGTGTCCAATAAGGTCAGGCTCACAAAAGCCCTGGTCATCCCTGCGATGACTCAGACCACCGCTTGGGTTCAGTGCGAGTCCTCTGGTCTTTTGACGCTGCAGAATCATCCCAAGACGATCCGGCGTCAACTCACCCTTATGGCCAATGGATTTATGGACATCCGTCCGCGGCAGCCCTTTGTGGTCAGTATCAGTAACTTCACTGACCACCCGGTTCGATTACCTAAAGGAACAGTAGTTGGCATCGCCCTGCCAGCTCCTGTGGCCATTATGGAAACCAATATGGACAACTCCCAACCGGACGACGACGAGGACGTCGAGTCCTGGGAGGGGGACGTCAACATGGGCGACGAATTCGAATCCTATAGGCCTCAGGTCATAGAGCTCCTTCGGGAATTCAAATCCATGTGGTCTGGCCAGCTAGGCGAGATTCGGGCGACAAAGCACCGAATTGACCTTAAGGACGACGCGAAGCCAGTGTACCAGCACCCCTATAGGACGGGCCTAAAAGGAAGAACCATCGTGGCCGAACAGATGGACAAGATGAGGAGGGCCAACGTCATCGAGCCAGCTCCTCCTCATCAGTCCGAATGGGCAAGCCCTTTTGTCCTTGTGGCCAAGAAGGATGGCTCCGTCAGGTTTTGCGTTGACTATGGGAAGCTCAACGCTATGACCAAACGGGATTCGTACCCTATCCCCCGGATGGACGACTGTCTCGATTCCTTAGGAGAGGCAGCCGTCTTTACCACCTTGGACGCCAATTGGGGATATTGGCAAATACCACTGGACGATGACGCGAAGCCGCTGACCACGTTTACGACCCACGAGGGACTTTTCCGATTCATTCGGATGCCCTTTGGATTAATGAACGCACCCGCGACGTTCCAGAGGGCAATGGACATTATCCTATCTAGGGTCAAATGGAAGTTCGCGCTGGTCTACTTGGATGACGTTATCATCTTTTCGAAGACCATTGGTGAACATTTCTCCCATGTTAGAACAGTCCTGAGGATTCTCCGTGAGGCCGGAATAACTTTGAAGCTCCCCAAGTGCTTCTTTTTCCAGTCCTCTGTGGATTATCTTGGCCATGTGGTCCGCCCTGGCTGCCTACAGGTTGCCTCGAGGACGACTGACGCCATACGGCAAGCTAAGCCCCCCAGGACCCATACGGAGTTGCGTTCTTTTTTAGGTCTGTGCAACGTCTATCGTCGCTTTGTCCAAGGGTTTGCAAAGATCGCTGCGCCGCTTAACGACATGCTGCGCAAAGGGACCCCATCGGAGTTCGATTGCCTGACGGACGAACAATACGAAGCTTTTGAGGCCCTGCGGGATAAGCTTCTGAACCCTCCTATATTGGCCTTGCCTAAACCGGACAAACCGTACATCCTTGATACGGATGCGTCCGATGGCCAAATTGGATGTGTTCTCCTCCAGGAACAAGAATCTCCGAAGGACTATAGACCAATTGGATATTGGAGCCGCTCGCTAACGAGCCCAGAGCGGAATTATAGCACGTCCGAGAAGGAGTGCTTAGCCATTGTCTGGTCTGTATTAACCTTAAGGCCATACTTGGAAGGAGTCCGCTTTACCATTAGGACTGATCATCATTCCCTCAGGTGGCTTATGAACATGACCGACGCGTCCAGCAGGCTCGCCCGATGGAGATTGCGCCTGTCGGAGTTTGATTTCGACGTTGCCTATAGGCCGGGGATCAAGCACCGAGCAGCGGATGCCCTCTCTAGGATCCTAACCGACGGCACCGACGAATCCCCACTGGACGACGAGCTACCCACGCCGGACCTTTCAGGTTATGAATCTGACCATGAGGATGACTTCCTTCTAGGACGCGTTAATTGCGATGACTCCGATGTGGACGTGAATGCAGTTTACCTTGTGGACTGGCCTATGGATGACGACAGCGAAGCGCGGACCCTTGAGGTTCATGCGGTTCAACCAGAGGAAAAGGAGCTCTTGCCCATCACGCTGGATGAGCTCCTTCAGGCCCAAAAGGACGACGAGTACTGCAAAAAACAGGCTGACCTCGTCGGGACCCCTGGCTGTCTGTTCGACTACGACCGATTCGGACTGCTCTGTCGCAGAGCCCCTCTGGACGGAGCAATCCAGCGGGTCATTCCCAAGGTCCTCAGGGCACGGGTTCTATACCTCGCCCATTACCCCCGGTTGGCCGGCCATCCTGGCGGAACAAGAATGTATCAGTCCTTAAGGAAACATTTCTACTGGCCCTTTATGGCTAATGACCTCTGGCAAACCTCTAGGACATGCGCTTCGTGCGTGAAAGCACGCGGCTCGAAAACCATCCATCAGGCCAAGTTGAAGCTGTTCCCAGCCGCAGGACCACTGGAGTTTATCGCTACGGATATCCTAGGGCCATTACCGTCAACGACCCATGGGAACAAATTTATATTGGTGCTTACCTATCGGTTCACCAAGCTCACCAAAGCTATTCCCATGAGGTCCACTACGGCCACTGACGTAGCAATGGCGTTCTTGACCCATTGGGTGTATCCATATGGTCTGCCACTTTATCTCCTATCGGACAACGGGCCACAATTCGTGTCGAAATTCTTCGCTCACGTCTGTTTGACCTTAGGAATTAAGCACGTCACCACAACGGCTTATCATCCGCAGACCAATGGACAGGCTGAGCGCTTCAATAGAACCATTAAGGACAGGTTGGTGCATTATGTTGCAGAGCACCAGGCCGATTGGGATGACTACGTCGGACCACTGGTCTATGCGTATAACACGCAAGTCCATCGGTCCACGGGGACTACACCCTTCGACCTAACGCTCACGCGACAGCCCCCGCACTTTGCGGTTGACCTTAAGGACAGCTGGATACCACAGGACTTCACGGCAGAAATGACCCCTGCCCAGGCCAAACGGTACACCCGGAAGCGGATTGACGATATCATCCGTACGGCCAGAGCACGGTTGAACAAGTCCCAACGGAGGTACAAGGATGACTTCGATAAGTCCGTCAGGTTTACGCTATCCTTTAAGGCCGGTGACATGGTCTACTTAGACCGCGCTCCATCGGATAAGCCGCAGGACGATATCGAGGTCATCACTCGAAAGCTCCTCCCACGGTCCACTGGTCCCTATAAGGTTCTCTCAGCTACGTCCCATACGGTCACTATTGAAATCGATGGCCTACAGGACACCGTCGCAATTGACCGCGTTACGGCCGCGCCTATGCCGCCGAAGCCCACTGGTTCCCCTTTGGAAACTCCTGAGGACGCCCCTTCAGATGCTCCCAATTCCGCCGTACAGGACTCTACACCTACGGACGAGCAGCTTTCGTCCCGCCCTAAGGTAGTTACGGCAGATCCATTGATCGCTACACCACTTCCAAAGGCCGTCTCGGCTCACCCACTGGCCCCCTCATCCCAAGAGGAACACAACGACGGAGTACCGTCCCAGTTGGCCAATGATGGTTACGCCCCTTTGGACGAGATGGATCTCCCCGAGGAGTGGCCTGTGGATGTTCCGAAGGACGTATCTTCACTTCCTAAGGAAAGCGCTATAGACCGTGTGGTCAATGCCGGCATTGACGACGACGGCGTCGTCAAATACCGTGTCCATTGGTACGGCTACAAACCCTCTGAGGACACACGGGAACCCCGGAGAACATCCCGGAGAACTTTGTCCTTAGGTTTTGGCGCCGCATGGGCCGCACGGAGCGCGACCTTAAGGAGGGGGCATACATATTGAAATCCAATGGTCAAGGTTCGAATTAATCCAATGGACGTCGCTAGCTATCGCGCTAAAGTCGCTGAGCTGACCATAGGACAGACGTACTAAGCACGCGCACTACGCGCGCTAAGCCGATCTGGCTTTCCATGGGCCACGGCGCGGAGCGCTAACCATCCTCTGGTCTAACTATAGTGCGGCCTGCCTCTGGCGCACACTAATTTTGGCACTAACTATCAGCCCAATGAAACATCCGATGGACTTACAGCGCGGGCAGCGCCTGCCAAGGCGCGCGCGCTTGATCAAAAACGCCGTCGGCCAAATGGACAATTTTTTGAAGTGGCGTTGCACGCCCCGAAATCGGCCAAAGCAAAGAACGGCCGATATCTCGGCTTCTAGGCCGCGCACAGACCAACGGACAGCCGATTCGGAGTCTCCTCGTTTCGGCCGAAACGGCACCGTACGGGCACATTGTGCGACGAGCACGCAAGAAGCGCGCGCGCTGGCCACTGGCATCTCAAAAAATCAACAATTTCCAATGGACAATTTCTTCGCTTGATTTTTCGAGTGCCAAGGGTGTTGTCCAGAATGGGCACGAGCCCCAGCGCTCCCACGTTGGGCACGTGTCCACGCCCATTGGACAACCGCTGCCCTGAGAAACCGGCCACGCCGAGCGAGATCACTACGCCTCCATTGGCTACTGCAAACTGTTGCAAGTCCACTGGAGCGCGAACCGTCGCGGTGCACCCTGAGGGCAGCCCACCGCACTAATTGACCTGAAGGCCGGTCAAGCCGACCTAAGGGAAACGGACGTAATAACCAATGGATAACTTGACTTTATTGAGACCTAACAGGCTAATTGAAGAGTACCCTCAGGCCGATGGAGCCGGCGTGATCGCGTCGCCGCCCTGGCCCTCAGACGCACCACCACCGCCATCGGTTGGCGCCTGACCACCGGAACTCTGACCACTGGGACCCACCGTGCGCTGGCGCTTGCGCGGAGGACTGTGCGGACCACTGGACGCCGAGCCTGCACCGCCGCTACTGTGGCTCAAAGCGAGCCCATAGCGAGCGTCGATGTCCGCAAGGACCTTGTTAGACAGCACATGAGCGTTCTCCTGTAGGATCTACTCCACCGAGTCCTTTAGGGCCTCATTCTCCTCCAGCAGGGCCCGTAACGCGACGCACGACGCGCCCAAGACCTAGTGCGGCGCAATAAGTCCTCAAGGCCACCGGAAACATTGAGGCCAGCGGCACCAGCGACCTCACGGAGAGCTTCGGCCGCATTGGTTACGCCATAGGGATAGCCGGGATAGGCGGCAGCGGGGTGACCGACACGGAAAGCGCCCCACCCACAAGGATGTAAGGGTTGACCTCAGGAGCAGGTTCTTCCACTGGAGACCAGCTGGAGTAGGCTCGACCACCGGAGGACCAGCCGGGGGCGGAGCAGATGAAGGAACCGAAGGACCAACGGGAACATGCGCGACCTCCGGACCTGCGAAGGCGTCCCCATCGTCCCCATCGGTAACCACCGAAGGACCCAAGGGAATCGCCAATGGAGCCGCACCACCTCCAGATTCGGGCAACGCCTCATCCTCCAGGAAATTCTTTGAAGAGAAGCCTCACCCTTAGGCCAGTAGTCCTGTACGCTTCCCCGCGGGACGACCGGTGGATTCTCCTTCAACGGCTTCGCCAAGTAGGCCTTCCCGTTGTCATGACCCTGTGGGTGGCGGGGAATATTCCTGAAGGTATCGGTCTCATAATCATACCAAAGGAAGCCAGGGGTGTTCTCCCAATCGACCTGCAGGACATGTTCAAAAGGCCTTCGGTGTCCTCAACGGTGAACTCCGTCCCACGGACTACGTTCTGAACCCAAGGAAGTTGCGAAAATAGTTAATGAGCGAGACCGGAAGCGGACACACTCGACCTTTTGGACAGCTCATGCCAATTCCATCGGACCACACACGCCAATCCTTACTGCGGACGTTCCCACGGACTCCGTAGCGCGCGGTGTGCAAGAAGGCCATCAGGACGAACACGCCCCACTCCGCCAATGCAACCTGCCACAGGCGGCTCTCGGGATCGAGGAGCTGCTTGGTGTGATACGCAAAGACCGAAGGAGTCGGAACCAAGAGGAGCGGTGACACCTGCCAAAAGGACTGGAACCCAGACCCATCGGGAAACTCGTAGACCGGCGCATACAGACCTTCACGGTTACGGCTGGCATATCATGAAACTCAATGTTATGCCAGCCAAAGAAGTATCCAAGGGACTTCGGATGCGAGAATCCGGCTCCACGATGTCTCCCCAAAAGTCCCTGTTGGTCATCCAGTATATTCCGTCATACGGCGGGAGGAAACATAGCAGGCCAAATGGATTATGTCCCTTAGGAGGAACTGGTCCACAGAGTCCGCTGGGAAGTGGCGGAAGAGCTCGTCCACAAGGAAATTGAGGCGCCACTGGTAGTCCGTTTCCTCCGAGCAGCGGACGAACGGTATATCACAGGGACAAGTTCGCGAGTCTCCTTCCAGTACGGACGTCCATCGGCTGATGCAACCAACGGTTCTTCCACGAAACGGGACGGGCATTCTTGCTCTGTCGCGGGAAGTCCGGAACGGCTCGAAACGACGCGCGTCGAAATAACGCCCCTCATGGACCCTACGTACTCCTCGACAGACCAAGGGACAGAGACCTCGCGATTGGTGCGCGGTCTACCATGGGTGTGGTCGTATCGCGTGCCAGGGGTCCAGCTGGAGCCGCGGCCGGCGCCGGAGGAACTAGCCATTCGGGCGATGGAAGGCGGCAGACCCACAGGAGTGATGTCCGATACCTCAAGGGTGAACGCGTCGTCCATTGGAGAGTCCGAGCGCCACTTTAACTGTTGACGCCGATAGCAGCCGTGACGGTGACAAGGCGATGGCGCGCGCGATCGCCGACGTGACCGATGGACGCGATCACGGATGAACCCACTTGGACAGCTGATGCCGCGTGCCGCCCGATCAACGGCGTCGACCAATGGGACATCGCGAGGCGCTTGGAGCGCCCCCGACGCTGTATGAACTCCATTAGGACTCCTCAGGTCCTTCTCGCCCGATGGAAACAGCACCGTGGCACTACCACTGGCCTCTCCGGAGACCGGACACCCGGCCTCCCCCGCCGTGCCGACCTTAGGACGAGATATGGTCGGAAAGAGTACGGACTAGGCTCCTCCAGGGGGCGAACGCCCTCATGCACTCGGCCAAAGGGGAGCGGGGCCGCTGACAGCTGAAATCGGACAGGTGCGTTGTAGGAACGGTGAGACCAAAGGAAAAACTTGGTAACCGGCCAATGGGCTGAAGATACCCGTGGAGGACAAGCGGTTCGACCGAGACGGTCAAGCCTAAGGAGAGGGCGATGTGAGATAGTGAAGTCCAGTGGATTCCGCAACTCTGGAGACCCATGTGGACGATACACGTTGTGTATCTGGCCCAAGGATGGCTATCTGTATTTTATATAATTTATTTAATTTTATTGAATTAGTAACCATAGGACTAGATATAGCTACTGTAGAGTAGGGCACTTTACAGTGCCACAGGGTCGAGGCGCCTCGGTGCCGATACTTAGGCACCTCGAGCTGCGCCTCCCCTAGGGACAGTAAACTCAGACACCCTTGTGAGTCTTGAGCACCCCCGTACTCGGT